>JBAMJR010000087.1:302500-520000 GCA_038501785.1 Myoxocephalus aenaeus
CACACATGAGATAATTTGTTTCTTACAGTTTTGAAAGATTAATGATGCTAGGTTTTGTTGTTCTCTTGACTGTTTGTGTGGAAGAATGGGCCAAAATCCCACCTGAGCAATGCATGAGATTAGTTTCTACGGATGCGTCTTGAACCAACAAACGCTTTTGTACCGAGTATTAAATACTTTTCAGTCAGCGTGTTCAATACTTTTTCCCTGTGTCATTTTATTACACGTAACTTCATTTCTGAACTGATTTGTTTGGTTTTCTTAAAAAAATGCTGACCTGTTCCAAACTTATTTTACCCGCTGTGCAATTATACATATTGTTTGGTTGTTGTTGCTGGCACTGATGGGCCAAAGCTCCTCTGCAATGAGTGTAGAATGTAAAAAAAAAAAGAGGCACAAATAAACTTTATAAATGTTAAATAGTGTTAAACCGCTAATCGTGATTTTGTGTTCAGTATCAAAACCAGCTGTGTGTCTCTCTTAACACGGGCTTTTGTACCTGGGCCCTATTTTTCGTACCTGGCTAAACAAAGTCAGGCAAATGTCCTAATCTCCATCTTAAATTAGCGAGATGATTGACATCAGGCTATCTGGGTTTCTTCACGGCTGATCCGCGCTGAAACGGTCTCGTTAATTCTAGCCAGACGTCAATCCTCTGGATAAATGCGCGTGTCCGTTCCTCTTCAGAAGGGATAATAATCGAGCACTGACACCACGATCTTCTATGCCAAATAAACTCAGAGGAACCTTTTTTTATTTCTCCGATGAGAAGCAGGAGATGATCATGAAGACATATGAGGAAGTCAATACCTTAATCATTCACAGCAAACGCGTTGTGAATATTCCAACGTTTTTGTAACATTGTTGCCGTGAACGCAGCTTAACTCCGCCCCGCTGCGAGACATAAGCGCCGCAAATATATCAGAGTTAAATGTCAGTGTTGGGAAAATGTATCGGCAAATTTTAAGTGCTTCATCACCCAAATCAATCAGATTATATTTACGAATAAATATATACTTATGAGGATATATGTACTGTATGCGCGTATGAATCATGTACTATATGTATATACATGTATGTATATATTTCTATATAACTAGGAGTTTGAATATGTGTATGGGCGGATCAGTATATATGTATTATTCATAATCAGAAATTCAATCAATTGAAGCAGTGAAAAGAAATTGTGTGTGATTCTCTGTATTCTTATCATGAGTCCACCTTAATCATGTTCTACAATAATGATATGTATGGTGTACTAATAACACTGTCATATAATTATGAGTGCTTTCAACACATCCATAAGTTTCTTAAGCGCTAAATAAACTTAAGAACAGCGCGGCATGCAGCGGGTGAGAGTCTCTGTCTGTGAGACGGGCGATCGGCTGCGTCTGTGGTGTTCAGTGTCCGCGGCTCGAGAAGCTCTCGTAAATAAATGATTCCTTGAAGGCAGAATCTATTGCGCCGCGTACAGGAAGTCATGATGATGTGAGGACGGATCTTGGCGATATCAAATAATTCTCTCCCAATAAAACTAATATAACTAATATCGCTCCTTCATCAATGAGGAAGTGAGCTGCCTTTTTTGTCCGGTGGGAGTGGCCAGCTTATCCAGTGAATTTCAGTAAACCTGCCCAGGAGCAGGTTTACATTTTTGGCTGTGTTGCTATGGTGATTTATCTAAGCTTGCTTTGAGAAACTGAATAAGCCAGACCTACGTCATCTTATCCTGACAATTAGCCGCTAACTCAGTAAGCCAGGTACGAAAAATAGGGCCCTGGTCTGTGGCACTCAGACCCAAGCTTGTTGGTTCCTACTGATTCTTGTTAATAATAATCAGGAGGAATATGTTTAAATACTTTATTTGCTGGGATGGAGTACATGGATCCATACAAATAAAAAATACTTTAAAATTATTAATTAAAAAAAGTCTGAGACTCCTGACCAATGAAGAGATGTTTCGCCACATGTCATCGTTCCACCGCTGGTTGTCGAGGTGGGGTCCAGCAAACAATGTGGGCTTCGTAGATAAATGGCAGACTTTCTGGGGGAAACCTGGTCTGATTAGGAGAGACGGCATTCATCCCACTTTGGATGGAGCAGATGTCATTTCTGCAAATCTGACCTGCAAGCGTTTTTGAATTTCTCTGTGGCGCCGTCAGTAGTATGTTTATCTAATGTGACACAAAACACACACCAATACACAATAAGCAGGACTAGCATCATGACTTTTACAAACTACATTAGATTGTTACAGGACTAGAAATACAGAATACACACATGTTTACCTTCAGCAGATTACAATCAATCCTCTACCAGGTGGTTTAACTCTGTGTTCATAGAAATTATGAACACAACTCACTCTTCACAAAGCTGAATCACACATTACATATCAGGTAAATTAAATTGACTTCAGAGGTAATGTCGACATATTCCTGGTGTTTTGTAGTTATTCATATTGTGCCAGTGGCGGCCGGCCAATCGAGGGCCACAGGGCCCCACCCACCTTGAGCCATCAAAAATAAATAAAATATTTATAATATTATTAATTGTAATAATATTAATAAATTATACAAATTGTCAATATTTGTGTTTTTGAGCTATGGAATATACCCGGTAATATTTGTAAAATAGGATATCTGCGCAAAACATGTTTCCTTTCTCCTGTTCCTTCTTGCACATCTCATTTCTCCCACTTTCCGTCCGGCTGCTGCTGATGCTCCTCCTCCGGTCACCGTCCACAGGGATTCCTGGATACATCTCAGCCTGAAGCCTTGCTCAGCTCAACTCCACACCATCAGGAGCCATGGTCCCTGGTCATAGTATTCAGAATCATATTATATATCAAGCAAATGTTAGGAGGAAAATAAAAAATACAAAGAAGGATGTTTGGAGGACATTTTACTACTCAATTCTCTGAAAATTAAAAACACAACTAAACTCCAATAAATGTCTCAAATCTCTTTAATTTCCTTTCATTGGTGCCACATTAGCAATTTACTCTTTTAAGGAAATAAATTATTAGTAAACTATGACCCAAAACTCTCTTTGTGCATTTAATAAAAAGTAAATGTATGATAATAAGATAAAGGAAGAAAGCTGCTGTCCCTAAAACATGAAGAGTTACTGACTGCTGACCCCTGGATTATTAGCCTGGATTATGGCCTCCACCTCCTCCTCAGAGAGGATAACCAAAATATTATACATGTTGAATAGTTTTGAACCTGTAATAATAAAATTAATTTTTATCACACTTTTAAAATCAGAAATAATTATATTTACTTGTTTTTGTCCGCTTCAATAACAAAATGAAATGTTTGATGAATAAATACATAAATATCCTCTGATTTCATGTGTTTTCATGTTCCATCTTTAATCCTTAATGTTTCTGAGTACATGTAATTCACCAGGCTGAACACACACGTGCCGTCCTCTTTGTTTACCTTTTTTTTTACGTCTCCATGCTTTCACTGGTTAACCCGTGTTTAACGACACAGTGCAATGAATTGTGGGTAATTCTCTTGGTGCCAAGTCTGCATCTAATGCTGACTTACTGAAAGGGTTCAACATGTCTGCGAGAGACTCAAACACTCGACGGTTTGACAGCGGGACAGAACTTGTGCAAGATGGCGCCGCGGATGGCAGCCTCGGTACTGCGCTCGCTCGTACTTTTTCTGTTTTTGTTCATTTGTCTCGTCTCCAGCTCTCCCTCTCTGATCACATTCAGCAGGGAGGAACTTTTAAACTTCCGTGAAACCACTGGACAATTTTTTTCACCGGTTTTCATTGAACCGGAATACTTTACTGAGATGTTGGTTGGAGGAGCAGCGGCTCTTCTCGGAATTCGCCGGAGACGCAGACGGGGGAAGCGCGCAGCAGCGCTTGTTAAAGTGCGCCAGCGAGGATTTCGAACTGCGCTCCCGTCAATTCATCTGGCGAACGTCCGCTCTCTGGCGAACAAGATTGATGAACTGCTGCTCCTGAACAAAACAAATAGGGACTTTAGCAGATCTGCCGCCCTCTGCTTCACCGAAACCTGGCTCGGTGCGCACATCCCGGACAGCGCACTACATCTGCCGGGCTTCCAACTCCACCGAGCGGACCGCGTAACGGCTCTGTCGGGGAAAACGAGGGGAGGCGGGATCTGTTTTTATATTAACGAAGGTTGGTGCAGAGATGTCACGGTGTTAAAGGAATCATGCAGCCCGCACCTAGAAACAATTTTAATAGACTGCAAACCATTTTATTCACCGCGGGAGTTTTCCTCATTCATCCTGGTCGGTGTGTACATCCCACCTCAGGCCTGTGTGAGTGAGGCACTCCAACACCTGGCAGAGCAGATCACCACCATGGAGCACAAACACCCAGACTCCCTGCTCATTGTTCTTGGGGACTTTAATAGAGCAAACCTCAGCAAAGAACTGCCAAAATACAGACAGCACATTAAGTGTAGCACCAGGGACAAAAACACACTGGACCACTGCTACACTGTACTGAAGGATGCCTACCGCTCAGTCCCTCGTGCAGCTTTGGGACTCTCTGATCACTGTCTGGTTCATCTTCTCCCGTCCTACAGGCAGAAACTAAAATCTGCAAAGCCTGTGGTGAAGACTGTGAAGAGATGGACCAACGAGGCCAAGCTGGAGCTACAGTCCTGCTTTGCCTCCACTGATTGGAGTGTTTTTGAGGCTGCTGCTACAGACCTGGATGAGCTAACTGACACTGTGACGTCATATATCAGCTTTTGTGAGGACATGTGTGTGCCAACAAAAACCTTCTGCACATTCAACAACAATAAACCCTGGTTCACTGAAAAACTCAGGCAGCTTCGTCGTGCTAAAGAGGAGGCCTACAGAGGGGGGGACAGGATTCTGTACAACCAGGCCAGGAACACTCTAACGAGGGAGATCAGGGTAGCTAAGAAGAGCTACACTGATAAGCTGGAAAAAAAGTTTTCAGCCAACGACCCCTCGTCAGTTTGGAGAGGCCTGGAGGTACTCACCAACTACAAGAGACCATCTCCCCCCACTGAGGACAATCACCGACTGGCTGACGACCTGAATGTCTTCTATTGCAGGTTTGACAAGCCCACTTCCACCCCGCCCAACTGCTCCATCATCGAACAATCAGCTCCACTCTCTGCCTCACCTCTCCCATCCAACCCCCTACCGGCACTGAGGATCTGCGAAGGGGATGTGAGTCGGCTCTTTCAGAGACAGAAGATCAGGAAGGCTCCGGGCCCAGACGGTGTGTCCCCCTCCTGCCTGAAAGTCTGTGCTGACCAGCTGGCCCCCATCTTCACGGAGATCTTCAACCGATCACTGGAGCTATGTGAAGTCCCTTCCTGCTTCAAGCGCTCCTTGATCATCCCCAAGACATCCTCCATCACAGGATTAAATGACTACAGACCCGTCGCCCTGACGTCTGTGGTCATGAAGTCCTTTGAGAGGCTGGTGTTGACCCATCTGAAGGACATCACAGGGCCCCTGCTGGACCCCCTGCAGTTTGCCTACCGTGCAAACAGGTCGGTGGATGATGCAGTAAATATGGGACTGCACCATATTCTGCAACACCTCGACTCCCCAGGGAGATATGCAAGGGTTCTGTTTGTGGACTTCAGCTCTGCATTCAACACGATCATCCCGGAGGTTCTTCAACCCAAACTCTCCCAGCTCACCGTGCCAGCCCCCACCTGCCGGTGGATCACAAACTTCCTGACAGACAGGACGCAGCAGGTGAGGCTGGGAAAAATCATATCCAGCACCCGGACTATAAGCACTGGCGCCCCCCAGGGATGTGTGCTCTCTCCACTGCTCTTCTCCCTCTACACCAATGACTGCACCTCAGGGGACCCATCTGTTAAACTCCTGAAGTTCGCAGACGACACAACTGTCATCGGCCTCATCAGCGACGGGGACGAGTCTGCGTACAGACGGGAGGTTGAACAGCTGGTTCTCTGGTGTGGTCAGAACCACCTGGAGCTGAACAAGGCCAAAACTGTAGAGATGACACTGGACTTCAGGAGGAGCCCCCCAACACTACCCCCCCCCCCCCTCACAATACACAACAGCACTGTTTCTGCGGTGGAGACCTTCAAGTTTCTGGGATCCACAATCTCCCGGGACCTGAAGTGGACTGCCAACATCAACACCATCCGGAAAAAGGCCCAGCAGAGGCTGTACTTCCTGCGCCAGCTCAGGAAGTTCAACCTGCCTCAGGAGCTGCTGATCCTGTTCTACACCGCCATCATCCAGTCTGTCCTCTGCTCCTCCATCACTGTGTGGTTTGGATCGGCCACCAAACAGGACAGAGTCAGACTCCAACGGATCGTCAGGTCTGCAGAGAGAACCATTGGTTCCAGCCTGCCCTCCATCCTGGACTTGTACACCTCCAGAGTCAGGAAGCGGGCTGTAAAGATCACCACAGACCCCTCACACCCTGGACACAAGCTGTTCCAACTCCTCCCCTCTGGAAGGCGCTACAGAGCACTGTACGCCAAAACCACCAGACACAGAAACAGCTTCTTCCCACTGGCCGTCACTCTGATGAACAGTTAAACAGACTCTTCATCTGCACTATCTGCACCTTTTTGTTGTTTTACTACTGTCTTTAATGTCCTTTTTATATTTTTTATATTTATCTTGTATATTGTGTGTGAAAAAAGTACGAAGAGCCAGTGAAACCGGAGTCAAATTCCATGTATGTGAAAATGTACATGGCCATTAAAGCTGATTCTGATTCTGATTCTGAACTAAACCTCCTGGTGAGGAGATGAGATTGAGCCAACATGAAAACCAGCTGTGTGTCTCTCTTAACACGGTTTTACTTCCGGTCTGTGGCACTCAGACCCAAGCCTGTTGGTTCCTACTGATTCATTTGAATAATAATCAGAAAGAATATTTTTAAATACTTTATTTAGTGGGACAGAGTATATGGATTCTGTGAGAAAACTGCTTAACAGCGCTCCTAGCGATTGCTATTATGTATTGCAATATGTTTACATGTTGGAAGGTCAAATCAAATAGAAAACTACTGAATGTATGAAGCGACTGTGGAACAAAGCAGAAACATCACGCCACCAGCAAATAAGATAACAACTGTAGGGAACCAGAACTCAGGGCCAAGGGAGCGGTTCACTGCAAGAGATAACGAGCACACATTGCCTGAGGAATGTTGCAGCTGTGAGAAGGAGAAGCTCATCAAAACCCAACAGCTAACGGGAACGACAAGGAGGAACAGAGCGAGGTCTCCTCCAATCTCTGGGCTGCACCTTGAGGTGACGTGTGAAAAATAGGTGGACTTTTCTAAGAATGCAAGAACTGGGAAAAACATCTACTGCGCATGCGTTGTGAGGAGATCCATTCTGCGGACCGTCTCGTCTCTCGTCTCCTCCTGAGTTTGTCTCCATGTCTAAAGCAGAAATGTTGAGACTGTTGGTGAAGCAGGAAGTCCACGCGGTCATTGAAGAGTCTTTTGGGGAGTTGGACAGATTAATAGAAGATTATGAGGAGACAGTTTCTCGTCTAAGAGAACATGAGCTACACAGGTCAGGTTTGTGCTTTTTCTTTATTGTTCCCGGTCTTCGTGCTCGTTTTACGGGTTTAAGTCACATCTGAGTCCGTTTTCAGGTCATTAATTGTAGTTAAATCAGGAGAGACTTGTTTAGAATTCAGCAATATATTTAATTCCTATGCATAATATTGCAAAGTCTTTGGCGAATGGACTCTATCCTGAAACAGGATAATCAGGGGGCATTGATGCTGAGTTCTGATGAGGCAGAATCCCCCTGGAGTCCAGACACTGGTGGTGGTGGTGGTGGTGAAGGAAGTTGTTGCAATCCGATGATGAATGAGGAGCATGACTGAATGCTGGCTGGAGGAGCCTGGGGGAGAGGAGTGGAGAATCTCGGATTCTAGTGACCCCAACCTCTCAGTTGGGGTCATTAGAATCCAAGATGGCAGCACAAGCCTTTCCATGTCTGTTTGTCCTGTAATTGAGTGTTTGTATGACAGTGTTTTATGGTCTGAGAGCCCTAAATAGCCCTAAACACTACACGTGAATCGTGAATTGAGCAAAAAACATAGAATTATGTCAACTCTGTTCCGTGAGTTTTGCCCTGCTCGGCTCTGCTCGCCTGCCCGACTGCTTGCCGCCTCCCGTTGCCTGCTGTTCCCGTTGCCTTCTATTCCCGTTGCCTGCAGTTTCCGTTGCCTGCTGCTGGGTCTGCCGCTTTGTTTCTGCCTGCGTTTCCGCCAGCCTGTGAGCTATCTGCTGCTACCTGCACTGCTACCTGTCTGTCTACCTCCTGCTGGTCTGCCTGTCGATATCTGCCTGCTGCTGGTCTGCCTGTCGGTGTCTACCTGCTCCTGGTCTACCTCTCTGCCTGCTGTGCTGCCTCTGCAGCGATCCTGTGATTTAGGTGTGTCTGTAAGCTGTTTTTTCCTCACAAACTGAACTACAGCACTGACAATGAAAGTATTGCTTATAGCACTGCTTCTCTGGAACTATGGGCTTACTATACTTACTTAATGTGCACCCTAATTCTGGCCCTGTTGATATTACAAATTGTATTAACAAGGAAGCTTCAGGTTTTACTACTCCTGCTGATTTTAAATCAAGGGCTGGTTATTATCAAACTGGATATTATTGGTATTGACTCAACTGATGCAGATGTTATTGTTATCTCTGAATCATGGTTAAGTAAATCTGTTATGGACAAGGATGTTAATATTGATGGTTATACTGTATATAGGACTGATCGACCAAATAGGGGAGGTGGTATTGCTATTTTTATAAAAAGTAAGTTCCATGTAAAGGTGCTACTCTCTAAATCAGTGAGCAAACAATTTGAATGTTTGGCTCTTGATCTTGAGGTATCTAAAATGCTTCATATTACTGTTGTTGGTTGTTATAGGACACCATCAGCAGTCAGTGAAGCTCTTCCCTCTTTAATACACCTCATATCAGGATTACATTCTAATGAAATTGTTTTGATTGGTGACCTAAATTTTAGGGCACAATGTGATTCATTAAATCTTTTCCAGATTGTTGATATGCCCACTAGACCAAATCTAAAATGTCCGGAAAAATCATCTTGATCGATCTTATTCTAAATAATGTTCCCCATAAATATTCTCCTGCCAGTATTTTTGCAAATGACATTAGCGATCACTGTGTTATTGCCACAGTTAGATGTACAACAATTCCCAAAACTAAGCCACGTATCATTATAAAGCGAAATATGAAACATTTTGTGGAACAAGGGTTTTTTCATGATCTCTTTGGCTTTGACTGGGAAAGAATTAACCTTATTGATGATGTTGAAAGTGCATGGAGATTCTTTTATGAAGGTTTTATTGAAATTATTGACAAACATGCTCCTCTCAAAAAGTGCAGGATAAAAGGCTGTGATACTGCATGGTTCAGTTCAGATTTATCCACGTTACTACATGAGTGCAATGTGGCTTGGGCCAAGGCAAGGGGTTCTGGTCTTGAGTCAGATTGGCTGCTTTTTAGGCAACTGCGCAATGCTTGCACAGTTGCAATTAAAAAGGCTAAAGCTGAGTATTTTCTCAGTGAAACATCAAACAACCTAAACAATCCAAGACTGTTTTGGAAGACAATAAAATCTTTATCTGGAAATAGGAATGGTATTGAGCTTCTCCCTTGCATTGTCAAGGACTCAAATGACATCTCTAACAAAGCCATAATGCTTGACTGTTTTAATGAGCACTTCCTCTGATTCCCTGTTTGACACTCTAAACCATCTACATGAGAAATCCCCTGCTTGTTCTGTTATTGAGGAAACTGTTAGTCAGTCCTTCAGTTTTAAGCCCGTTACTGTCACAGAGGTGCACAAAGCCCTCAAACTTTTAGACACAGGAAAACAGGCAGGTCCGTACAACCTAGAACCATATTTTTTAAAGTTAGCTGCTGATTTTATCGCACCCTCTTTAGCATATCTTTTTAATCTTTCCTTAGTCTCAAACGAAATTCCCCTTATATGGAAGTCTGCCTTTGTTCTTCCCCTGTTAAAAGGAGGAGACCCCACACGTTTAAACAATTACAGGCCTATCTCCAAACTGTCTGTTTTAGCTAAAACACTAGAATCCCTTGTGAGTGAGCAATTTAAGGAGTTTTTAATCTCAAACAATATTCGGCTTTCCGGTGTAGACTTGCATCTTCCAAGCGTAGCTGGATCTGGCGTCGCAGGCGACCCACGACTTGATCACGTATTTCACCGGCTTGCTGGGCATGTACTGACGAAAAGAACAACGGCCTGTTTGCGGGGTTCTTCATGTTCTTCTTGCTCTTTTTCTTCGTGCTCTTGTTCTTCTTGTTCTTGTTCTGGGTTTACCAGCATTCTGACAACCTGAATTCTGGTGAAATGAAGTGCAGCCGTGTCGGCTTTGGGAGAGAGGTGGAGAGGACCACAGCGACCACGTTCTTCTTCTTCTTCTTCTTCTTCTTCTTCTTCTTCTTCTTCTTCTTCTTCTTCTTCTTCTTCTTCTTCTTCTTCTTCTTCTTCTTCTTCTTCTTCTTCTTCTTCTTCTTCTTCTGCTTCTTCTGCTTCTTCTGCTTCTTCTTCTTCGCTTGACGGTGATCCATCGAGCATCGGGTTGACAACTTGTCTTCTGGTGAAACGGCGCGCTGTCGTGATGACTTTGGGAGAGCGGTGGAGAGGACCACCACGACCGAGTTCTTCTTCTTCTTCTTCTTCTTCTTCTTCTTCTTCTTCTTCTTCTTCTTCTTTGCCTGACGGTGATCCATCGCGCACCGGGTTGACAACTTGACTTCTGGTGAAACGACGCACTGTCGTGATGACTTTGGGAGAGCGGTGGAGAGGACCACCACGACCTCGGCCGCGACCTCGGCCGCGACCGCTACCACGACCACCTTCTTCTTCTTCCCCTAATGACGGTGACGCATCGCGCACTGGGTCAACCAACATTTCGACAAGCTGACTTCTGGTGAATCGATGCGCTGTCATGATGACTTGAGAGTGGTGGTGAGGCCACCGCTACCATCAGCACCACACAACTGGAGACCGGGTATGGAAAATATCTAAACATTGGGCACCAAAGACAGTTAGTAGTTAGTATGTATTATCCACACACACACACACACACACACACACACACACACACACAGGGTCATTTTGACCCGAGGGCGACGGGATGGCTGGGGAGATACAGACGGGGCTCGTGGGCGGGGCAATATCTTCTACATAAATGGAAGACGCGCGCCCACTGGCATTGAACCCAGCTGAACGCAGACATGTCCTCCACGGACAGAGACGTGAATATACCAGCCTTTGACAATCCCGCGTTCTTCCGCAAGGCCGAACGGAACCGGCGGCGCCGGCATTCTCGGAAAGCACACGGCGACGAGGCTGCACCACCACCGCCGCTGAGAACTCGGGCTCGAAGAAAAAGGCGGCGGTGGTAGACGACAAACCCACCGTCTACTTCAATATCGTCTATAGAAATGGAAGACACGTGGCCACTGGCATCGATCCGTACTTTGACGCAAACACGTCTGGACGCATCGACTGGATGCAAGCCACGAACGGAGGCGAGAATATTCCGGCCTTTGACGATTCCTTGTTCGCCAACAAAGTCCAACTGATGCTGCTGTTTTGTCAGAAAGCAGACGGCGGTCTCGAGACTCCGGACGCTGGCATCGGTTCGGGCTGGAACGCGGGCCCGTCCAGACCGATCGAATGGGCGCGAGCCACGACTATACCGGCCCGGGACGATTCCGTGTTCCCCCGACAAGCCCGACGGAGGCTGATGCATTTGCAGAAAGCAGACGCCGACAAAGCGGTCTCGCGGGCTCGGGCTCGCAGAAAGAGTACACTGGCGTGCGGTCTCAGAAAGCAGACGGCGACGACGCTACGACCGCATCCGAACATCGGTTCGCCCGGTTGGGCGAGCCGGGCTCCATGGAGCACATCGGGCCGGGGGACGAGCACCGATGTGCCGAGTGCGACCTGGACATTTCGACCTGGAAGCCGGGCGACACGTTTCTGAATCAGCACGCTTACTACGCCCAGGGAGGGTGTGCGTACCTGAAGGCGACCTACACTGCAGAGCGTCTGAAGATCGAGATCGGACAAGAGAGATTCCGCAGAGGGCTCGTCGCTCATCCGAACGCGATCGCGGCCCCGGCGCCAGACGCTTGGAATCTCTCTAAGGTGACCTTGACGGATGGTATATACGTGGAGCTGGATGCGGGTCGGTGGTGTTACGTGTGCGGGCACTCAGCTTGCATTGTTACCGGATAATGCAAGAGCTGATAGAAGCGGTCGAACATACTCTCGCCCGCCTGAATTTAAACACCTGACCCCGTGTCTGAGATGTGTGTCGTTGCTTGTAAAAAGCACGGGAGGCGATGACTAAATAAAATAAGCCAAGGTTTAAAAAAATACAACTCTCTGTGTCCTGTGATCATTGTTTTTTGCGTGCGAAGCGTTCATATCTCGATACGTGTCGGTCGGTGGAAGAGTCTCGTAATGATCACAACTGTCACTGTTACATCATCTTTTATTTTGTTTCTTACTGTTGTACAAAACACATCAATACATCTTATTGAAGCGGTAATACATCTATGCCTCCTCCCAGCGTTTTTTAACCATTGTCAGTCTGTCGATTTTGTCCCATCAGGTTCATCGTTGATCATGCCCTCATAGAGGTGTAAGATGTCAGAAGCGTCACCACTTTTCAGCTCATGCATGAACATTTCTGCAGCTCCTCGGATGCGATCGTAGGTGGCGTGGACCGCATTACACCTCAGATAGAGACGGATGGCGGGCATGAAACCAGCGGTCCACACACGTTGCCTCAGTTGTTTAAAGTGCTCCCTGTAGAAACCATCCTCCATAGGCCACAAACAAGGATGCTGCTTCTGACTGCCATGAGCAGTCAGACACCCATTGCAGACCTCTTCACGGTAACCAGTCATCACCTTGTTCAGGAAATGTAGCACGCTGATTTGAACACCCATTTGGAATGCTGGTGAAAAGACTGGTGTTGTATAGTTGGCACCATTGGCTACAGGCCCTTGAAGACCCTCGTCACTGGATGGCTCAGTCTCCTCGTCGCTCAGCGGTGGAGACCGCGGATTGGTGTGGCTCCACCGAGTAGATGCGGTCGAGGCTGTGCTCTGCTGAGATGAGGCCGGCGATGGAGGTGCGGTCCCGCACTCCTGAGCCGGTGATGAAGGGGAGTTGGCCATCCTTGTGCTTTCATCATCTGAAATAAAAAAAAAACTAAGTTGTGTTCTGTACAAAGAAACAACCTTGTCAACATATATATAACTGGTGCCAATCGTTCACACACATTTGTTCACACACTCTAAAAACATACTCTTCCATGCCACTGTAGCACGCTGATACTAGACTCAAGGGTCACCATGCCATCCTCATACACAACACGGTCTACGGCCTGCAGACATACCTATAGCACTGCCTGTTGGGGTCTTTTCCAGATAACCGGGAGACGACATCCAAAGGAACTCCAACAAATACAAAGAGCAATAGCAGCAGCAGGAGCAGCAGCCGTAGCAATAGTAATAGTGGTAGCAACAGTT
Source organism: Myoxocephalus aenaeus (assembly GCA_038501785.1). Taxonomy (NCBI): domain Eukaryota; kingdom Metazoa; phylum Chordata; class Actinopteri; order Perciformes; family Cottidae; genus Myoxocephalus; species Myoxocephalus aenaeus. The sequence continues at coordinate 316,091 of JBAMJR010000087.1, forward strand.
GCAGTAGCGGTAGCAACAGGGGCAAAACAGCAGCAGCAGCAGCAGCAGCAGTCAGAAGGTCCAGAAGTGAATGAAATAACATGGGTCACAGACCTCTATATATATATATACATATATATATATATATATATATATATATATATATATATATATATATATATATATATATATATATATATATATATAAATATTTAAACACGCATCAATGTTATGACACACCTCTAAAATACATACAGTTACATCCACTTTTCAAAACTGTGCACGTGACGCGTCGAACATACTCTAGGCCGCCTGCATTAAAACCCCTGACCCGTCTGAGATGTGTGTCTGAGATGTGTGTCGTTGCTTGTAAAAAGCACTGGAGGTGATGACTAAATAAAATAAACCAAAGTTTCAAAAAAATACAACTCTCTGAGCAGTACAACAATCTTTGGCTTCTCAACGTCCTCTGTAGCCGATCGGACTCTCAAAAGCACCGTACGAGAGTTGGGGTTGGGGAGACGTTGACTCTTAAGCGGGTCATTTTGACCCCAGGACAACGGGCTGCATGTATACATACACTCGTACACGGGTCATTTTGACCCAGCGGACCACGGAAGGATGTGGAAATACACTCTGGGTCATTTTGACCCCTGGGAACAAGAGTAAGGGTTGGGGAGACGTTGACTCGTACGTGGGTCATTTTGACACCCAGGACAACGGGCTGCATGTATAGATACACATACACTCGCAAGTGTGTCATTTTGACCCAGAGGGCCGCGGTGGATGTAGAAATACACTCTGGGTCATTTGGACCCCGGGACAAGAGTTAGGGTTGGGGGAGACGTACACTCTCACCCCCCCCCCCCCCCCCCCCCCCCCCACACACACACACACACACACACACACACATACACTCGTACACGGGTCATTTTGACCCAGAGAACAAGAGTTATGGTGGGGGAGACGTTGACTCGTACGCGGGTCATTTTGACCCCAGGACAATTGACTGCATGTATACAAATACATACACACACACACACACACACACACACTCGTACGCGGGTCATTTTGACCCGAGGACCGCGGGAGGATGTGCAAATACACTATGGGTCATTTGGACCCCTGGGGACAAGAGTTATGGTTGGGGAGACGTTGACTCGTACGTGGGTCATTTTGACCGCAGGACAACACAAGGGATATTCACACATACATATACACTCGTACGCCGGTCATTTTGACACAGAGGACAACAGGAGGGTTAAACAACTAACTTCTCGCCTGAAAACATCCTAAAATTACATGTTGTAATATTCAGAGTATGTCAACTTTCAGTTGTGTGTTTTCTCATCAAGTACAGAGAAGAACGCATTATGAGAGATGGCCGCTGTAGACATCTTAACGCTGATTGGCCAAGACTCGACACGTCACATCAAAGATCTTCTATTACAAAGATCACAACCTCACCTTTTCTCCGTGTCTCACTCCAATCTCAGAAACGCTGGCCAGCCAGTTCACATATTTTGATTTCAAAACGGCGAATTTCGCAGGAATTTCGCAGGTCTGCAAAAAGGAGGATAAATACGTGTCCGGCTTGATGCTGCGCCAGACGCCGGACAGGGCATTGAAAATCCGGACTGTCCGGCCTAAATCCGGACGTCTGGTCACCCTATGGACAACATGCAGCCTCGCTGCAGCCACCTGCACATACGCTGTCGTGGAAGACTGACAAAGACCCGGACACTGCTCACTAGGTCCACAGCTCAGCTGCACATGTACACCTGTTGAACTGTTCAAACTGTGTGAACTTAGTACTGACTAGTAGTAATTTATTCACCACCGCCAGGCCCTTCAGCACAGCCATCCCCACCAGCCCGGGTCTGTTTTCTATTTCTGAGCATGTATATTGTGTCAATATATATATATATATATATATATATATATATATATATATATATATATATATATATATATATATATATATTTAATGTATATAGCATATTTTATTTGAAAACAAAAAATGTTGTAATGGTCATTTTTCATTTTCCCATGAAGCTTTATCTGCAGTATGAAGTCATTTTTCAGTCCCATTTTTATAATTTTGGTGAAAGGGACAGAAAGAAAAAAACGATAATCCAAAATTTGGTGTTTACCATTTTCATTCATATATTCCACTGCTTTTGTGAACCTAAGACCTTTGGTAAACCAATTTCTAGCACCAAAACAGTCCGTCCACATGAGTAAAGTTATGTTTTCACAAGAGATATGTGAGATGTTGGCGGTCATGGTGGGTAGTCAAGAAAGACACATCATGAATAAACAGTTAGCAGCATGTCTTTGTGTCTTCAGGTGAGCTCCAATATTATCAATACAAACTCAAATATGGATCACCATAGTGACATCTAAAATAAACTACTTTTTAAGTGTGCATGTACACTACCACCATTTACTATCCTCACAGTGAATATAACATAGGGTGACCAGATGTCCTCTTTTTCCCGGACATGTCCTCTTTTCGAGACCTAAAAAATGCGTCAGGCAGGGATTCCAAAAACGTCCGGGATTTTGCCTCGTTGGATATTTGTGTTTCTCTGGGTCTTTCACAAACTAGTTAATACGCCCTTACAAGTTTTGGAAATGGTATCTCCCTTACGACTTACGTTCCACCTGCTTGCGCAAGCTCTGACTGTAGAGAGAACTGTCATTGGTCGACCGATCTCAGTGTTGCCAGATGCACGATAATTATCCTCCAAATACGACCATTTTGAGCCTTTGGTACGATACTTCGCCATTTCCAATCTGGCAACACTGAGCACCTTGCCACCTCCACTAGTTGCATTGTTTACAACAGAACATGACATCTGCAGCCATGCCGAAACGTAATGTAAGTTCATGTATATTCATAAGCGCTATCTCCCCCCCCGCGCGCGACGAAGTGTCCAAACGCACACACCCACCCACACACACACACACCGACACACACTCGCAAACACACATTTGCACACATTCACACACACACTCGCACATACACACACACACCTACACTCGCACACACACACACACACACACCTACACACTCCCTGCGCCTACGGGTTGCGGGGAGTAAGGCTCTGACTGTTGTTTGTGCTTATGCACCGAACAGCATTTCAGAGTATCCGGCCTTCTTGGAGTCGGTGGGAGGGGTCCTGGAAAGGGCGCCGCCCGCCGACTCCATAGTTCTCCTGGGGGACTTCAACGCTCACGTGGGCAATGATAGAGAAACCTGGCGGGGCGTGATTGGGAAGAACGGCTTGCCTGATCTGAACCCGAACAGTGTTTTGTTGTTGGACTTCTGTGCTAGCCACGGTTTGTCCATAATGAACACCATGTTCGAGCATAAGGTGGCTCATAAGTGTACTTGGTACCAGAGCACCTTAGGCCGGAGATGAATGATCGACTTTGTAATCGTATCATCTGATCTGCGGCCGTATGTCTTGGACACTCGGGTGAAGAGAGGAGCAGAGCTGTCAACTGATCACCACCTGGTGGTGAGTTGGCTCAGATGGAGGGGGAGTCGGCTAGAAAAACCTGGCAAGCCCAAACGTGTGGTGAGGGTGAACTGGGAACGTCTGGCAGAGGATCCTGTCCGGGAGGTCCTCAACTCTCACCTCCGGAAGAGCTTCTCACATATCCCGAGGGAGGCTGGGGACATGGAATCCGAGTGGACCATGTTCAAAGCCTCTATTGTGGATGCGGCCGCTAGGAGCTGTGGTCAGAAGGTCATCGGTGCCTGTTGTGGCGGCAACCCGAGAACCCGGTGGTGGACACCGGGGGTGAGGGAAGCCGTCAAGCTGAAGAAGGAGGCCTTTCGGGCCTGGTTGGCCCAGGGGTCTCCTGAAGCAGCTGACGGGTACCGGCAGGCCAGAAGGGCTGCAGCTGTGGTTGTCGCAGATGCTAAAACTCGGGCATGGGAGGAGTTCGGGGAGGCCATGGAGAAGGACTTTCGGTTGGCCTCAAGGAGGTTCTGGCAAACCATTCGGCGGCTCAGGAAGGGAAAGCAGGGCCTACCCCAGGCTGTTCTCAGCGTGGGGGGGGAAACTGCTGACCCAGACTGTGGATATCGTCGGGCGGTGGAAAGAGCACTTTGAGGAACTCCTAAACCCGGCCAACATGTCCCCTGGAGAGGGGGCAGCGCCTGAAGTCCCATATCCCTGGCAGAGGTCACTAAGGTAGTCAAAAAGCTCCTTGGTGGGAAGGCGCCGGGGGTGGATGAGATTCGCCCTGAGATGCTGAAGGCGCTGGACATTGTTGGGCTGTCTTGGCTGACACGCCTTTGCAGTGTCGCTTGGGGGTTGGGAACAGTGCCCATGGACTGGCAGACCGGGGTGGTGGTTCCCATCTTCAAGAAGGGGGACCGGAGAGTGTGCTCGAACTATCGTGGTATCACACTGCTCAGCCTCCCGGGAAAAGCTTATGCCAGGGTGCTGGAAAGGAGGCTCCGACCGCTTGTCGAACCTCAGATTCAAGACGAACAGTGTGGATTCCGTCCCGGCAGTGGAACAGTGGATCAGCTCTTTACCCTCGCAAGACTACTGGAGGGGTCCTGGGAGTTTGCCCACAGGCCCCTCTCTCGCTCCTTGCGCCACCTCCTCCTCTACCTCAGCACCACATCCTGGAGCTGGTGACTCTGCAGTGCTGGATGAGCCCACAGACGAGGACCTTCTGGAGGCCACGCAGGACAAAGAACACCTGGTGCACCCTCAGGCAGCCCTCGTCATGGTCCAGCCTGCAGAGTCACCAGCTCCCTTGCCACCACCTGGACGCCGCCACCTGGACGCCGCCACCAGCCTGCAGCCGCCACCCGGACGCCACCGAAAGGAACAGGAGGAGTTGCCCGGTCCAGCCTTCCTCCCCCCCCACTACCTGCCGGCAGTACTGAGGTGAGTCTGTCTGTCAAACATATGAGGCCTCAGGTGTCTCTGCTGCCCTCATGAAGTGTCCTCGGGTATGAAGATGTCCCGTATGTTTGTGTTGTCTCACCAGTTGCTGCCTGAGTCCTGGCTTCATGCTCCCTGTTATTGCACTCTGTTTACTGTTAAATGTTTATTGTCAAAATGTTACCTTCCGCTAGGACAAATTCCTTGTATGTGAAAGCATACATGGCAATAAATGGTTCTGATTCTGATTACTGCCGAGCAGCAGCAGTGGATCGGTCGGGTGCTGTTTACCAGGGGCAGCAGGGGGAGGTCTCGACTCATCAGTGAGCTGAAGGGATGCATATTGGTTCCAAAAGATTAACCAGTACCTGGTCCAACGGTCACAAAACACACGGTGGATTTCTCCAACCTTACAGGGTTTACGGTAATGTCAATGGTGCATGATTGGCTTGTTGATTACAAGCCACGCCTTCTCCATGCAATGGCAGTCATGGCTGGAAGAGGAAATAAATAACGGATTTCGTGAGTTTTTTAGGAAACGTCGGACCAGTTCCAACGTAATGTTTTCAGCGGCGCTAATGTTGTGGTTAATTGATCACCAAACAACGTCGGGGGATTGCACAAACACGTCATTACCTGTTTGTCTGATGCTGCGGGTCAGAGCAGAAGTAGCTGCACCCGTCTGGCGCTCAGCACTGCATGAGCACTACGTGGAGGAGGAGGGGCGTGGCGCGGCGCGGCGGGGGCTCGTGAGCGCCGCGGAGCATGTCGGGGCGAAATTCCAAGGAGACATGAACAGGTTGTTCTCTGTTTGGAACTCTTTTGTGAATTTTATTGGAGAGGACTATAACGGAACCATACGAAGAGGCTATGCAACCTCGGGACCCAAGTGACCCAGCGAAGAGATAAATCCACAATATTTATTATGATTTAATTGTTATGACCGGTATAATATGGAGTTTCATGATCTGCACTCCTGCTGTTTTGTTTTTTTACCCTTTTTCTTTAACATTGTTTGTCGCTGTGTCTGATTCCTGTATAGCTTCATGTTAAATATAATCTTTCTTGGAGGTGACATTTGGCTGTCAGAATGAGGGTTTGCAACTTTGGGATACAAGGGACCCCAACTTTGGGATATAAGGGACCCCAACTTTGGGATATAAGGGACCCCAAGAGACAAGAATAGATGGAAAGTTTGGAATGATAAAAAACTAAAGATATTGATGGAAAATCAAACTTAGAAGTTTCACTTTATTTATTTATTGGCATATAAATTCCAGAGAAGCAGGCATTGGCAACACAATTCTTAGAACCTCCAACAACACTCATTAAATATGTGTAAAAAGAAAATCACACAAGTAAAAAATAAGACCCATAATATGTCAAATAATGCCGAAATCCAAATAAAGGGATCAAATAAAACATGTATAAAATAAGATTTGTGATAGACAGTAATTGCAAAATGAATTTACAGGCAAGATTTAGATTTTACAAGTCAACATTATGACTCATACTCGTGACTTAGGAACTCATAACCCTTAAAGTTCTTTGCTGCAGAAGTACTTGTACTACTTTTTTCTATTTTTTTTTTTCAAATTTTATTTGTATATTGTCTTTAATTGGTTGTGAGCAAAAGTCATAAAGTGGCGTCGTTTCCACGTAGAATAAACCTCTTTATTCAGATTTCATATCAAAATAATTTAAGTACAAAATTATCAAAGTGTCTGAAAATGATTTTTTTACAAATAAAAAAGTAAAATCTTTCATCACAAAAGTAAGTTCTTCCTTTAGCACAAATTTATCAAAATTCTTAAAAGTAAGCTAAATTTCTGAGACAGACCCTTCATCATTATTTAATGCACTGTGTTTGAGTTACTGATTATACCACAATCTCATTTTTTTATTTTTTATTATTTTTACTCAGTGTTCTCATGTGAAAATTGTCATGACTAAAAAGCTAAATTCCTATGAAATAAAAAAATCACAGAATAAACAAAATGAAGTAGATTATTATGGATAAAGCAAAATCCTTAATTATATAAAAAATAGCAAAAGCCTTCATATCAAATTCAAATGAAAATCTTAAGAAATCAAAAAATTTAAAGATTAAGTAATCATTCTTACAAAACAAGTACGATCTTTTAATTAAACTCCTTAATTACAACATTCTTCTGAAAAAAACCCATCCTCAATCACAAAAATAACCTCTTTAATTTTTGCTCCAATTTGTATTATTATGATCATATTTTAGCTAACTGTGGTCCTGCTGCCTAAATCACAACAATAAATGACCCATATGAACCACAAGGGGGCGCTAAAGTGAATCCATGAAGTTCATTGTATTTTAAATCACAAACACCAACAGATTCTCAACACTGCTCCAGATGGTTCACCAACCCTGATGAGCTCCAGATCTACAGCACGGGGCTCTGTAACATGTTTCCCTTTTTATTTTAGGTTTCAGGTCTTCAAATGTTACAACATGTGATTTTAACATTGAGTATTGTGAGACAGAATGAAGATATGTCATAAACTTGAATACAAACAATAGTTCAGCCTTCTTGCTTCAAGGGAACATGTGTATATAAGTGAGCTAGAAATCCATCTGGATGTAAGATGAGCTCCTCGGAGAAGCTACTCGGCTCCCTGAGCTCCTTCTTCAGGAACACCCATGTTATAATAATCCAGCTCAATGTTCTCCCGTCTGCCCGGCTTCTGCCCCCTGCTGGCCTGGAGAGACAAGACAGCACAGTCCTGTCTTCAGTTCACTAAACACAGAATGAGTGCTTCATTTCAGTCGCTGGTCTAAACAACAGAGGTGTGTCAGTACCTTGCAGTAGAAGTAAAGGGCGGTGTTCACGAACAGCAGAGTCAGCGGCAGGACGACCACTCTGATGTGCTGGATCTGTTCAAACACATGGACAGTCATTACATCACACAAGACACACAACATCATGAGTCCAACAGCTCACATTGAACCGACAGGAGTTACACTTGAAAGTCACGGGTTCGGGGCTCAGTGGTGTTATGGCCGATGTGGTGAGCGTTTGTGATCGGTCACGTCAGAAGGTGCTTCATATAGTGAAACGCCTCCCTCAGGTCTCAGAGAACATGAGTTGTCCTGGTAACCAAACGTGCTCTGCCCTACATGTATTGTTGCTGTTCCATTTATAGACTTTGGTTATGTTTGGTTACTGTGTGACTTGTGTAACACAATGACAGCAGTCACAGTGTCATTCCAGAAACAACCACATGCATGAACTCTGTTGTCAGCTGATCATTTTCAGTTTTGGACCAATCATCTTCCACAAACCTGCATGTAAAGTCAGTTTACCTAAGACAGTGAGAGAAAGCAGCCGGCTCTCAGAAGAGAAGTCATGAGAAGAAACAGAGACGTGATAAACACAGCTGTAGTTTCCTTGGTGGGCGGGATCTGCTGCAGGAAACAGGAAGTGGGCAGAGTGATTGACAGCTGGCTGGGTGTAGTTTTGTGGCGAGTTGGAAAAGGTGAGCTGGAAGGAGCCTCCTGGGTACTGTGGCTGGATGGAGCAGACGATGGTGAAGGCGGAGCGTCTCAGCACCTCAGCCCCCTGCTGCTGGGCCTCGGAGACCCCGTCCATGGAGATGATAGGCTGAAGCAGCAGGTCTGTAAACACAGAGATGATGGAAGTTCACGTTTACCCTCCATTGAACAAGATGGACCTGAAAAAGGACGTGATGTCACGGGTCTGACGAACACAGAGACAGACAGACAAACAGGTGTGTCCTGCCAGGTGAAGATCAGCAATCTATAGAGGAGTTGAAGCTTCCAGAAACAAGCCCACCTCTGTACACTTTAGGATGTCGTTGTCCCGGATACTTTACAGTTCAGCCCAATGGAAAACCACTGACTGTCACTGTGACAGAGGAAGGAAAATACTGGGAAAATTGCTGTCAAAGATGATGTCATAGATGATGTCACTGATGTGCTTACCTGAGCAGGTGAGATCCAGGCTGAAGGAATAGAGTGATGATGATGATGTTACACACTCCCTCAGATGAGATGCAGACTGAACACAGTTAGAGTTGATGATCATCCACACATTTCTCTTTGAGGACTCGTGTCTCAGTCCTGTAGAAACAGCAGAGCCACAGTCCAGATCTCTACAGACAACAGCTGCTGTCTTCAGGGTCAAGTCAGAACCAACTACTGGTCTCCATTCTCCTTGACGTTTCAGCTCCAGTGTTCCTGCACAGCGACTGGCTCCTCCCACCAACCTGACAGGTTCTGAACAGAAAGCAGAGAGTCGTCAGTAAAGAACAAAGTGAGTTCCAGGAGAACAGAGATGAAGCAGATCAAAGCTGCAGCTCCTCTTCTACCTGAGCAGGTGAGTCCAACAGCTTTGCCAGGTGAGCAGGTGTTTCTCTCTGAGCCTGAGCTTCTACAGTCCAGGAGAGCAGACTCATGGCCTCCACACTGGAACTCTTTGGTCCACATTGGAGCCTCCACTTCTCCATAGAGCGCCCCCTGGAGGACTGAAGGAGCGCCACAGCCAAGCTCCCTACAGACCACCTCTGCATCCTGCTGGTCAAAGTCCTCTTCACACACTGAGGACCACCACTGGGTAGACTGGTTAGACTTCACCTCCAGTCTACCTGAACACAGACTGGTTCCATTCACCAGCCTGACAGAGTCTGAGAGATGAGAGAAGATACAAGAGAGATGAAATGATAATTACCATTGATAATGATAATTACCATAATCAATAATAAAACATAACATAATACTGGTTCAATACATACAGTGCATTGCTGAGGTGTTTTCATAAGTAAATATGTCATAAGTTGGGTCACAATGGTGAAAAGGGGTAAAATCATCATATTCATCAGTCAACACAAAAACACTTTAAAATAAAGAAAACTTTAACAACTTCAACAACCAATCAGAATGACATAACTTTAATGCTTTGGTTTGCTAGTGCAGGTGTCAACCTCCGGTTCTGAAAAGTGAAGTCAATGCTTCTCATCTGATTGTTTAGAAGTCTACAAGAAAACTGCTCTACTTCTCATTTGATTCATTACTTTAGTAAACATTGTAAACATGACTTTATGGTTTTAATCGCTAGTTTCAAGTTGTGTTCACTACAGCATGATGTTCATTGAGGAAATGATGGTCCATTTAGAGTCACTAGATCAGTGGTTCTCAAATGGGGGTTCATAAAGGCACTATGTGGGATTCTCTTAATATTTAAAATTAGCAACCATTCACAAATCCTTTAAATAGAGTTATTTAATAAATATTCAACAAAATGTGACATATTCTTCATTAAATCAGACACAGATGGCTCAGCGCTGTCGGACATCTTTTTTTCAACCAGAGTACTGGTTGATAAAATATTTCACCATTTCACAAAAAAGGTTGAGAACCACTTCAACCTGTGCAATATAAACACACTTTATTCTGTATATATATAATAGTGTTATTGTAGATTCTTTACTGTTTTACTGTGTATCTATATTACTTGTTTTTTATTTTTATTATGTCTCTTGTGTGCACTTTACCCCGTTTGTGCTGTAATCCTGTAAACGTCCTCATTGTGGGATTTATAAAGGAATATCTAATATAATCTAATTTAATTTTTGCCTGAACATAAATCATTTAAAAAATAACATTGATCCTGAGGCAAATCAAATTCTGCATATAATACTGAGTATCAGTTTAATAATCTGAATGTGGATGGTTTCTCTATCATACATTTTAATAGTAGAAGTCTCTATTCAAATGTTGATGATTTAAAATCATTAAAACATACATTTCAAGTTATTTCCATAAGTGAGACTTGGTTAACAAATGAAAAGGGTGTTGACCGTCTTTCAAAAAGGTATTTTTCATAATAAAATGAAAACTGCAAAGGTAATACCAATATTTAAAAAATAGAACTACTACCTCTAATGGAGATGTGGAAGAATAACAAAGAACATGATGAGTATTCTATTGGTATTTACATTGACCTCCAGAAGGCTTTTATATATAGATCACAGTAAGTTATTGATTACATTAGAGAAGTATATAGATCACAGTAAGTTATTGATTACATTAGAGAAGTATATAGATCACAGTAAGTTATTGATTACATTAGAGAAGTATTTAGATCACAGTAAGTTATTGATTACATTAGAGAAGTATTTAGATCACAGTAAGTTATTGATTACATTAGAGAAGTATTTAGATCACAGTAAGTTATTGATTACATTAGAGAAGTATTTAGATCACAGTAAGTTATTGATTACATTAGAGAAGTATGGATCAGAGGGATCATCATTCTTGGTTTAAAGCTTCTTGAAACAGACGCAGTGAGTTAATGACGTGGTGTCAGGACTTAGGAAGGTCACCTGTGGAGTACCACAGGGATCAGTGATGGGTCCAATACTTTTTATACTTTACATTAACCATATTTGTAATGTTACTAAAATATTAAAATGTTTTTTTGCTGACTTTTACAAACCTATTTTGTTCAGGAAAACGATTGAAGGACCTTTTGTTTGTTAAGGAGCTAGAAATGATCACATCCTGGTTCTTAATATAAAGAAAACTAAATTCATGGTTTTTGGAAATCAAATGGAATTAGAGGGGATATTGAATTAAAATTCTGTGATGACAAAATTGAAAGAGTTTTTGAGACAAAATTCCTCTGGGTTGTGATTGATCATAAAGTAACATGGAGACAACATATTTAATATATAAACGGTAAAATGTCAAAGTCAATAGCAATACTGTATAAATGTAGAGATGTACTAACTTCTAAGGCCTTGCATATCATTTATTGCTCACTTATACTTCCATATTTATCTTATTGTGTGGAGGTGTGGAGGTCAACCTATAAAACATTTATAAATTCAACTTCTTGTTACAAAAACGAGCGATACGCATCATGAATAATGCCGTTACTATGGTTACTATGGTTACTATGAGCACACAAATCCATTGTTTGTCAGATCTCATGTTATGAAATGTAATGATTTGGTTTATTATAAAATAATGCAGACGATGTACAGAGCTAAAGCAAAGTCACTGCCAGACTGTGTACAAAGGTTGTTTCAATACATGAGTGTAAATATGATTTGAGATGTTTGTAAGTTTATTGTACAAAAAGCTAAAAAAAGGGATTAAAAGAAGTATTTCTATTGTAGGAGTTCAGTTATGGAACAACAATAACATGAATGTAAGAACGGTCAACTCATCTTTGGTTTTCAAAAGGATTGTTTATAAAACTATTTGTGAGGGTTACAAGTGTGAATGAAATGTATAAACATATATATATATATATATATATATATATATATATATATATATATATATATATATATACACATATACATATATATATATATATATATATATATATATATATATATATCAAATTAATTATCTGATTTAATTGATAATAATTTAGGATATAAATATATAAGCATTATGCTTCTACCTATACCTCTTCAGTCTTTCTGTTTTGTATATTAGATTGTGGCTTTACTTATTGTATTGTAATGATTGACTGAATAAAACACAAACACACAACCATAATCTAGGTCAGTGGTGTCAAACATACGGCCCGTGGGATAATTGTTAAAATTGCAGAACAAAAAAAGAATGAAAAAAAAAAGAATAATGAAAAGAAAAAAAGAAAAAGAAAAACTACCTCAGTCGTGATTTGAACCACTGATCCTCTAATTGTAAGACATGCATGGTAACCATTGAGCAACAGACGCAATTGATCACAATACTGACTTTACTAAAAATATTGCCCAACTGCGAGGGAATCTGCAGAGGAGCGCCCAGGCAGGTAAACAGTGGGCTGATGTCTGAATTGTTGGTCTTTATGTTTCTATTTTATTGAAGAAAGACCTTAAAATAGGGTTTATCATCCAAAAACCTTCACCAATGATTTAACATAGAGAAATATTGTCATTATGTATGCGTTAATATGCTGTGATTTTACTGGTCCGGCCCACTTGAGGTCAAAATGGGCAGTATGCGGCCTGTAGGGTTTTTAGAACCAAGTTCGTCATTTTTGGACTTGGTACAATGTGAAATGAGAAGTTGTTTGGGTGTACATTACAATGCATGGAATATGATAATTAATAAGGGATATTATTATGAATGGCATGCATATGTAGGTCACTGTTTTTATTAATGATTAAAATGTTAGATGCTGCATGCACGGTCGCTTTAAGGAATTGTAGTTCTCTTGTTCGCCTGAGGGGCGGAGCTGGAGAACTGACTTCAAGAACCCACCGAGGAAGACCGACGAAGAAGAAGAAGGAGGGCTCTAGCTCCATGGAGGAGATCAAATTGACTGTACCTGGGAGAACAGCCTCTTTTCCTGGCCACCGCCGACCAGCGAGGAACTCCTGACGGACTGCACTGGTAGACTAGGAGGAGCTCGATCGATCGAAAGCATAACCTGTTCTGTCATTTCACTCGCTTATTAAATATTCTTTATCATAACTTCATCGGACCCTGATCCATTATTCCCGCGCCAACTCCCAGAGTTTCAAGAACTTTACAGGCCCCTTCACTAAAATGAGTTTGACACCCCTGATCTAGGTCATACAGCAGTGGATGCTTTAGGGCGGGGCTCCCTTGTGATTGACAGGTCCGTGTTTTCATCACATAACTTTAACCCTTTCAGTGTGTTTTAACTCCATCAAAGTTAATATTAACAGTTTGGTTGCACGTAGCTATATTTCCCTTCTGGTTGAAAAAAACAAGCTGGCGAGAAACAAAATCTTATATTTTAGGTTTCTAAACGGTCGTCCAGAAAGCGATGGATGACGTCACGGTGACTACGTCCACTGCTTACAGTTAAGACCAAAGACATCACTGAGGCAAGGAGTCAAAAGCACGACTCAAGAGCAGAACATCTCCAAATAAAAGTCTTTACTTTCAAAGGTTTGGTTCACAGGTGGGAAGTCAGAAAAGGCAAACAAAGCAAACACAGCTGAGAGACCAAAGGCAGTCTGGGAAAAGCAGAGTAGAAAACTAGGTTAACAAGATCACAGAGAGAAATGACTTGAACGCTCGACACGGAGCTACCAAGACGAACTGGGACAGACAAAGAGGAGCACAAGGACTAAATACTCAAGGGAGGAGAGGTCATTCAGAACAGGTGAAGCTGATCAGGGCGGGGACCGGTAATCACACTGGCAGGAAACACAAGGACAGGAAGTGAACTCATGTGAAACCAGAGTGAGCGGTGAATGACAAAATAAAACAGGAAACCCAAATAGAAACATGTGAAAACACGTAAAACATAACGTAGGAACTTGAAGAGGTGTGGCACTTGAATAGAGTCTGTGGCGCTGTCCCGCTGGTGGACGTTGACTCACAGCAACGTATTGTCAGTGGACTGGAGAAGATAAAACACCTAACAATGGAAGTCACACTGGGAGGAGGATTCTCTTTTTGTTTACTCAAATTAAACTCTGTCTGTCTCATCTGCATTGGGGGTGTGGCCTAACCACAGTACGGCCTTTTGGAGCGCCATTACAAAACAGTGCACTGATGCTAAGGGACGAAAGTTCATCATGTTGGGCAAACTATCCTGTAGAATTCACCAGCAAGCGTTGTGGATCCACACCTCAGAAGATGTGCCTTAACTTGATGAAGAAACACGTCTCCACTTCAGCAATAAGGTGCTGAGCCAGTAGAGTTAAACATGAAAACAAGTCAAGTTTAAATGAGACAATGGGGAATCTAATGGATCACCAATAAGGAAGAGACAGGTGAAGGCTCATGGAGGGATAGAGCCACCTCAGAGAATGTATTATATACAGATTCACAGTCTGTAGTTAGGGAGGGACAGGACTGAAACATATGAATTACATGATGAGCTTACCTGAGCAGGTGAGAACCAGGCTGGAGGAAGAGAGGAATGATGATACACACTCCCTCAGAGGAGATGCAGACTGAACACAGTAATAGTCGATCATCCACTCATTTCTCTCTGAGGACTCGTCTCTCAGTCCTATAGAAACAGCAGAGCCACAGTCCAGATCTCTACAGGCAACAGCTGCTTCCTTCAGGGTCCAGTAAGAACTTTCTACTGGTCTCCATTCTCCTTGTTTAATCTCCAGTGTTCCTGCACAGCGACTGGCTCCTCCCACCAACCTGACAGGAAGTTCTGAACAGAAAGCAGAGAGTCGTCAGTAAAGAACAAAGTGAGTTCCAGGAGAACAGAGATGAAGCAGATCAAAGCTGCAGCTCCTCTTCTACCTGAGCAGGTGAGTCCAACAGCTTTGCCAGGTGAGCAGGTGTTTCTCTCTGAGCCTGAGCTTCTACAGTCCAGGAGAGCAGACTCATGGCCTCCACACTGGAACTCTTTGGTCCACATTGGAGCCTCCACTTCTCCATAGAGCGCCCCCTGGAGGACTGAAGGAGCGCCACAGCCAAGCTCCCTACAGACCACCTCTGCATCCTGCTGGTCAAAGTCCTCTTCACACACTGAGGACCACCACTGGGTAGACTGGTTGGACTGGGTAGACTGGTTAGACTTCACCTCCAGTCTACCTGAACACAGACTGGTCCCATTCACCAGCCTGACAGAGTCTGAGAGATGAGAGAAGATACAAGAGAGATGAAAGACTCCAGACACTAAATAAAGAGATGTCATTAAACTATAATTCAGATGTACAATTAAAAAATAGTAATAGTAGTAATAATAAGACATATTTATAATAATACAAAACATGCCATAACATAATACTGGTTCAATACACAGTGCATTGTCTGATGAGTTTTCATAAGTCCATATGACATAACTAGAATGCGTCACAATAGGAAACAAACTAAACTAACTGAGGGTCAGACACCAGGTCTAGACCAGTGGGGCCTAACCAGTCCATCTGACTGGTGTCCAGCTGATAATGAGAAGCTTAGTTTCAATAATGGAATCATGAAATGATCTATGTGGCTCCCTTGTGCGTCCTTATAACCATGTAACCACGCAGGTGTCCTCTTCTGCCAGATACAGTTCAACATGAGTTTGACAACACATCAAATTACATATTAAGAGGAGGGAAATCATCAAATTCATCACTTCACAGAAGCACACTTTGACATGTTGTCTTCTATAAACAACACTGTAACAAAAATCAATAAATGATAATTCACATTAAAGTGTTGGTTTGCTGCTGCATGGTGGGTACTTCCTTGTTGTTGACATGTCTCCACCATGGCGTTGTCTGGTCTGGGGGTTTTCAGGGTTTTCATCTCACAACTTTCACCCTTTCACAGTGTTTTAACTCCATGAAGGTTAACTTGTAACAATTCACCCTTAGGCTTAAATTAAGGGGGAAAGCACTACGCTAAATTGAAGGACATGGGCGGATCTGTTGTTAACAGTGGCGGCTGGTGGCAATTCTTTTTGGTGGGGCCGTCTAATCCCAGTATGATTCATTGCACAAAAAAAAGGTATCACGCATTATTACTTTGCAGTTAAATATTTAACATTTATTCCAACACTTTGACATAATAAGGACATCTTATTAATACAATTCAGTATATTATAAGTAGGGATGGGCATCGTTTTAGTTTTTTTCGATACCGGTGCTAAAATGTTTCTTTTAAAACGATACCGGTGCCTGAACCGTACTTTTGTATTGCCAAGGCAGATTTTTTTTCTTAAAATTTAACAATATATTAACTATTTAAAGTATACTTTAAATATAAATAAATAAATACAAAACACTTGACTTCAAACTACAGCTTCAAACTTTTTAACTCTAATCTATAAACAATTCTAAAAAAAGAACAGACACAAGCATCAGGTGGCCTGATTGGGACCGTGTGCAACAGAACTCCACTCCACTACAAACTGCTGCTTTACTGGACTACACGTCATCATATCATCATTAATATCAACTGGGAGAGCTTTGTTCCAACAAGCCGAGACGGTCAGCACGGCTCGTGCATGTCTCCCCAGCGAGCACTGCTGTGTGCGCTGCAGCCCCGCCCCCTTGAGCCCCGCCCCCTTGAGCCCCGCCCCCTTGAGCCCCGCCCCCTTGAGCCCGTCTCTGTATGAGAGAGAGAGGGAGCAGGGAGTGCGTTCTGATCCGCGCTATTTTTAATAAAGTATTGATACTAAAAATATGCAAAATCATATCGTTTTAACGTACGGGTACCGCGCTACCTTTTTAGTATTGTGCAACATTACACAGTAGTGTAAAATAAGTATTTAAATTGGCTCAGGGGCAGGAAGGAAGCACCGAAATCTGCATTGCTTTACCGGTGGTACCGGTCGTTCCACCGGTCCGGTTGATCTGGGACCAGGTGTTTTACCTGTAGTTTCTCAGCCAAAGTTCTTCTCTCAAACAGGTGTTGGAGGAGAGATTATTCAGAGTTAGTTTTGTTTTCTGTGAAGACCAGTGGCTCCTGCTCTGCTGTCATGTTGTTATCATGGGAGGCGCCTCGTCTGCCCGAGGAGTCAGAGACATGGGAACGCGCAGCCTTGGGCTCGATGAGAATAGCCCTCCCGGAAGTCTTTTTTAGGGCGCTGATTGGATGAATTGTATGTCATTCATTTATTTCTTTAATCAGTGATTGGCTAAACTGCGTATTAGACCCGTCTTCCTTGGGCAGAATCGCTTGAGCCCCACGACGTGCACGCGCATTAGAGACTACTGGAGCAGTGAGGACGTGCACGCGCATTAGAGACTACTGGAGCAGTGAGGACGTGCACGCGCATTAGAGACTACTGGAGCAGTGAGGACGTGCACGCGCATTAGAGACTACTGGAGCAGTGAGGACGTGCACGCACATTAGAGACTACTGGAGCAGTGAGGACGTGCACGCGCATTAGAGACTACTGGAGCAGTGAGGACGTGCACGAGCATCACAGCTCAGAGCTGCATGAGCACAGCAGGACAAGCAGGAAAAGCAGATATTTGGCGCAGATATCCTATTTTTAAAATATCACTGGGTATATTCCATAGCTCAAAAACACATATATTCACAATTTATATAATTTCTTAATATTTTAGAAATGTTTCTAATAATCTTTTTTTTCTTTTTTTTTTCTTCTTTTTTTTTTTGGGGTGGCTCAAGGTGGGTGGGGCCAAGAGCCGTTGCCCTCTATGGGCCGTCCGCCACTGGTTGTTAATATCTTTTAATCGCTGCCACCGGATTGCGTAACGAATGGAAAAAAGTACACAAAAACAAACAGTCAGTTGCAAGCCTGGGTGTTATTAATAAACTAAATTCAATGCAACAAAGCAAGACATGTACCACAAACAATTAACCCCTCCCCCAAAATACAACTTAACCCTTCGTCCACTGAGCCCGCGGTTTCGCGTGGTGACACTTGAAACTTTTCTCTAAGTTTCTAAAATATTCACAGCACCCCGATAATACATCGCAAAAATATAATTTTACGTCTGGCGGAAAGAGACGGCTTCCTGCTTCCAGGGTGCCTGCCCAGGCAGAGCCCAGCATAATTTTAACATCATCAAGCAAGCGAAAGGGCAGCAGTGTGTCATCTGACGCTGAAAAAAAAAAAAAAAAAATCCTTCTCTGTGATTAGTTGAGTCATATGTCCGTCGCCATTTCGTGAACTAAACAACCAATGTACACTCAGGAAAATCTCAAAAGGACTACCCACTTGTACAGCATGTACACACGCTACATTTTACAATCAACATCATGACGACACAGAGATTCAACACGGAGGAAGCAAAACGCATGATTCTGGAGACCAGCGAGGAGGAGGACGACGCGTCGTCGTCAGAGCTCGAAGGCTTTAGTTCTTCTGAGGAAGATGGGTAAGTGTAGTTACTAAACTTTGTTACGTGTCTGTAAGGCTGCATGGTGCAAACTAGTAATGTGTACAAACTAGTAATGTGTACAAACTAGTAATGTGTACACTGTGTAGGAGAGCACGTGAGCCAGCCACGCGGTGCACACTGCTTCTCACGTTACTACGTCATGATCTGAGTAATGTTTACACACAATCTGCTTTGTACAATACTCTGCTTCACGTTACTACCACTAATATTTATACATCCAATGCGGAGCATTATGCTGAAATTACTACCACAGTCATGATCTGAATAATATTTGCACATCCAATGCGGAGCATTATGCTCAATCGTTACGTCATCTTTCTTTCAACTGAATAGTATTGATTTATTTTACAGAGAGGAGCACCAGCCGCCCCGACCAGCCTGGCCAGCAAAGAGGCAGCGTGTTGGACGGCAACTACCACGACCAGCAAAGAGGCAGCACGTTGACCGACGACTAAAAACACCATCTCCAGCAAACAGGGCGCGTGCTGCCCGGCGACTGCTTTCACCTCAGGCCAGATCAAGAAAGACAGCAGCACGTGCACCACCTGCACCTACGCTGTCCTGGAGGACGGATGAAGACCCGGACACTGCTCCCCCGTCATCAAGTTCCAGCCCGGACACCAGGTCCACATGTCAGTGCCACAGCAACACCCATTGAACTCTTCAAACTGTTCTTCCAACTAAGTCCACGGTGGGTCGCAGGGTTTGCGAGCTTTGCAGCATGAAGAAAGTGAGAAAAGACACGGCGTGGAAGTGCGAGGCGTGTAACGTTCCCCTCTGCCTGCAGCTGAACAGAAACTGTTTCCATGACTGGTATGCCATGGCATGAGGATATGCCATTGAAGCATATATACTTGTATATTGTAAATGGTCTAGTCTTTGTTCTGTTTTATATTTCTGAATATATATTCTGTACATATTTTCTTTTTTTTTTATAATACATATTTTTATTTAAAAAAAAAAAAAAATTGTTGTGATGGTCATTTTTCATTTGCACACACTCCCTGAAACTTTATCTGCACTATGAAGTCATTTCTCAGTCCCATTTTTATCATTTTGGTGAAAGCTGTGAAAGACCATATTTCTACTCAAAAAACGATAATGAAAACTTTAGTTTTAGACATTTATTTACATGTATCTAACATTTTATTCATATATTTCACTGCTTTTGTGAACCTAAAACCTTTGGTAAACCAATTGCCATCACCTAAACAGAGTCACCACCTGAGTAAAGTTAGATTTTTTCAAGCGATATGAAGAATTTCCAAAAATCGAGATTCCATTTTTCAGCTTTAGTGTCATATTATAAAGTTTTTTTCTTTACACTTTTGCCTTACGACAATGGTGCCTCATTATATAGATAGCTGAGATTGTTCTGCAATTTATGATGTAAAACATGGGTATATATCTTATATGCAAGTGCCTTAAAAGGTGAATCTAAGAAAATTATGTCAAATCGAGAAAATCGACTGAAAATGACCTCCAGTGTGCAGTGAGTTAATCCCCAGTGAAATCAACAGTCCCGAAGTTACTTAGTGTCCAGAAAGTAAAGTCCAGAGACGAAAGTAATCTCCCCCAAAGTTGGCACGCAAAGCTCCGCGTCGGGCGGAAACGTGACGAGAGAGTCGCCGCGTCCACCTGCCCCGCGCTACCTTACTGCAGCCCTCTCAGCAGCTGGGCCCAGTGCGCCAGCTTCCGGCGCAGTCCTCTGTTGGTAATCCACCCCAGTTGGGTTCGTAAAATCCCACAGGGCAGTCGCCGTAATGCCGTCCTGAAGCCCCTGACTGCTTCTCCTGTCTGCCCGCGTGTCAGAATTCCGATCAGAAAAAAACCCTCGCGTCACTTCCCCTTAAATACACACAGCCCACAAATAAAAGTAATAATAACAATAATAAACGATCCCACTTAAACCGGTGTTCCTTCAGGCTGCCGATAACATTGTCAGTACAGCACTTAACCCTTCGAGATTTTCGAGCGCGGATCCGCGCTATACGATACTGGCGTTTTGAAAATATTCACTCCATCGCGATAATTCTGCACAGAAATATGGTTCAACGTCTCCAAGATTTAGTTAAACTTCCGCTTCATCTGCCTTGTGTCCGCGAGATCATATGAGATTCACACAGCAAGCTAGAGCATTTTACACACCCAGACGTGTCATATGATGCGTACACAGCTTCACTGGGAGAGAGAGAAAAAGAAAGAGCAGGCAGGCTGAGCGAAGCTATACTGGAGAACGGCGCAGCTTCAACCATAAATAGAGCCTGAAAGAGTCGATCCCGAGATAAACAGGACAACTCCAAGCAAAGGGATCCATTGGAAGATGGGTAAGTGTATTTACTGAACTTTGCAATAGCATATTTACGTTAGTAATGGGACCTGTAGCCAGATAGAGCTGCTGCTAACACGAAGCTAACGGTAGCTAACGGGGTTATATATGTCTACAGGCTGACTATACGATCCCGTTAACTTTCGTTCAGTGAACGTAGTACGCTTAGTAGTGTTATATCTCTGTTAATCGTTACTGCCGTATTGTTTACCTCATGGTAGCTCCTAACACGGAGCGAGCGAGCTAACGGTAGCTAACGGGGTTATATATGGCTACAGGGTGGATAAAAAACTGAACGGTGGGTATTCAAATATTGTCATGATCCCTGTTAACTTTCGTTCAGTGAACGTAGTACGCATAGTAGTGTGGGATCTCTGTTATGTGTTTGTGAGACTGAAATGACCATGTTGTTAGGTTAGCTGCACGCTAACCGGAAGTAGGGGTACAGTAGCTAAATGGGTACAGGCTCGTTATGAGACTGAATGGGGCGTAATCAAATATGGTCACTATCCTGTTACTTTCTTTCAGTGAACTTATACTAACTATTAGTAATGTATTTTACAGAGAGGATTTGCAGCTGCCAGGGTCCAGAGGACAACATGCAGCATCGCTTTAGCAGCCTCCAGTCCGCCTCTGCCAGAGCATAACTGCAGGCCACAACGCCAGCCGCAGCTCATCATCTCACCATATAATAATAAATTGGATTTTAGACATTTATTTACATGTTTCTACCATTTTTTTTATTCAGATATTTCACTGCTTTTGTGAACCTAAGACCTTTGGTAAACTAATTTCAAGCACCAAAACAGTTCGACCTCCTGAGTAAAGCTAAGTTTTCACAAGAGATATGAAGAATGAAGAAAGAAAATCTAGATTACATTTTTCAGCTTTAGAGAAATATTTCTCTTTACACTTTTGCCTTATGACAATGGTGCCTCATTATATAGAGAGCTGAGATTGTTCTGCAATTTTAGATGTAAAACACATGGGTATCTATGATATGCAAGTGACTTTAAAAAGTGAATTTAAGAAATTATGTAAAATCAAGAAAATAACCCCCGACTCCAAAGGGTTAAAGTGTAAAAGAAAATAAACACACAGGTTTCTTCTTTTAACAGTGCCGTAACAGAGGCAGACATATGCGATCTTTGCAAACTGTAATATTAGAGTGGCCTAAAAATGGTTGTACTTCCTTACTTTCTGAATCTTTCATAACATGCAGACTGTGCACAGCTAGAGGACTACCAGTGGCTTTTGGATTCAGCGTTTCTTTCAGCTCTCCCTTTAGTGTTCAACCAACCTGATTTAGAGCTGCAGGGTTATGATGAACATGTCATCAACTGGATGAGGGAACACGTTTTTAAAGCTACAACTGCTGTCAAGGAGGCTTTGATGCTGGGGACTTTCCTCACATGCAGGCAGAACTGAAACATCAGGACAAAGACATCCTGCAGCTTGACATCTATGTGGAGCAACATCACATCATCAGAAGTGATAACTGAGAGTAAAATAGTATCAGTGTTCACCTGCACAGATTCTCTCTCTGCAGATTTACATTGAGATCAAATCAAAGGCAACACCTGCCATTCATGTAGAGTTATGGGATTTACTGATGGAACACAAGTATCCACACCTCAGAAGATGTGCCTTGAACTTGATGAAGAAACACGTCTCCACTTCAGCAATAAGGTGCTGAGCCAGTAGAGTTAAACATGAAAACAAGTCAAGTTTAAATGAGACAATGGGGAATCTAATGGTTCACCAATAAGGAAGAGACAGGTGAAGGCTCATGGAGGGATAGAGCCACCTCAGAGAATGTATTATGTACAGATTCACAGTCTGTAGTTAGGGAGGGACTGAAACATATGAATTAGATGATGAGCTTACCTGAGCAGGTGAGATCCAGGCTGGAGGAAGAGATTAATGATTGTACACACTCCCTCAGAGGAGATGCAGACTGAACACAGTAATAGTTGATCCACCACACATTTCTCTCTGAGGACTCGTCTCTCCGTCCTGTAGAAACAGCAGAGCCACAGTCCAGATCTCTACAGACAACAGCTGCTCTATTCAGGGGCCAGTAAGAATCAAATACTGGTCTCCATTCTCCTTGATGTTTCAGCTCCAGTGTTCCTGCACAGCGACTGGCTCCTCCCACCAACCTGACAGGTTCTGAACAGAAAGCAGAGAGTCGTCAGTAAAGAACAAAGTGAGTTCCAGGAGAACAGAGATGAAGCAGATCAAAGCTGCAGCTCCTCTTCTACCTGAGCAGGTGAGTCCAACAGCTTTGCCAGGTGAGCAGGTGTTTCTCTCTGAGCCTGAGCTTCTACAGTCCAGGAGAGCAGACTCATGGCCTCCACACTGGAACTCTTTGGTCCACATTGGAACCTCCACTTCTCCATAGAGCGCCCCCTGGAGGACTGAAGGAGCGCCACAGCCAAGCTCCCTACAGACCACCTCTGCATCCTGCTGGTCAAAGTCCTCTTCACACACTGAGGACCACCACTGGGTAGACTGGTTAGACTTCACCTCCAGTCTACCTGAACACAGACTGGTCCCATCCACCAGCCTGACAGAGTCTGAGAGATGAGAGAAGATACAAGAGAGATGAAAGACTCCAGACACTAAATAAAGAGATGTCATTAAACTATAATTCAGAGGAATTAAAACAGACACAGGTTGATGTGATAATATAAATCCTTATATTCTGTAGATATTCTTCATTGTATTACTCTTCATGTCTATTAAAGTTCAGGTTAGCGAGGTCAGTATAACACAGCTATGCAGCTGTTGTGTCTATGAAATGTCCAGTTCTCAAGGGAAGTTAGTCACACGCCTGCGCACTTCAACACCACAACTGTTTATCAGTACGTTGACATTCTGGAAGCAGACTGGTCGTTGTGTTCCAGTCTTGTGAGAAAAGATGAGAACACAGGATTCTCCTCCTCTTGACAGGATAGAGCGAATCAGATGTTAGGACGAGGAGAGACGAACCTGTGACGATAAACTGTGTATGAAAGGCAACACTTCCGTTGTGGGGCAGTTGTTCTTTGCCCAACCTGCGTGTTGCTGTTCCACTCACTGCTTTTGCAATTGCAGCGCTTGTTACTTTACTTCATTTAGTAAATAAATATAGAGAACGAGAGAAGTTGTTGAACTGAGTTCTTCCAGGCATCCAATAATTGACACACGCTATCAGATGGTAATAATGATAATTACAATAAGCAATAATAAAACATAACATAATACTGGTTCAATACATACAGTGCATTGCTGAGGTATTTTCATAAGTAAATATGTCATAAGTTAGGTCACAATGGTGAAAAGGGGTAAAATCATCATATTCATCAGTCAACACAAAAACACTTTAAAATAAAGAAAACTTTAACAACTTCAACAACCAATCAGAATGACATAACTTTAATGCTTTGGTTTGCTAGTGCAGGTGTCAACCTCCGGTTCTGAAAAGTGAAGTCAATGCTTCTCATCTGATTGTTTAGAAGTCTACAAGAAAACTGCTCTACTTCTCATTTGATTCATTACTTTAGTAAACATTGTAAACATGACTTTATGGTTTTAATCGCTAGTTTCAAGTTGTGTTCACTACAGCATGATGTTCATTGAGGAAATGATGGTCCATTTAGAGTCACTAGATCAGTGGTTCTCAAATGGGGGTTCATAAAGGCACTATGTGGGATTCTCTTAATATTTAAAATTAGCAACCATTCACAAATCCTTTAAATAGAGTTATTTAATAAATATTCAACAAAATGTGATATATTCTTCATTAAATCAGACACAGATGGCTCAGCGCTGTCGGACATCTTTTTTTCAACCAGAGTACTGGTTGATAAAATATTTCACCATTTCACAAAAAAGGTTGAGAACCACTTCAACCTGTGCAATATAAACACACTTTATTCTGTATATATATAATAGTGTTATTGTAGATTCTTTATTGTTTTACTGTGTATCTATATTACTTGTTTTTTATTTTTATTATGTCTCTTGTGTGCACTTTACCCCGTTTGTGCTGTAATCCTGTAAACGTCCCCATTGTGGGATTTATAAAGGAATATCTAATATAATCTAATTTAATTTTTGACTGAACATAAATCATTTAAAAAATAACATTGATCCTGAGGCAAATTTGTATTATGATTATAAATCAAATTCTGAATATTATACTGAGTATCAGTTTAATAATCTGAATGTGGATGGTTTCTCTATCATACATTTTAATAGTAGAAGTCTCTATTCAAATGTTGATGATTTAAAATCATTAAAACATACATTTCAAGTTATTTCCATAAGTGAGACTTGGTTAACAAATGAAAAGGGTGTTGACCGTCTTTCAAAAAGGTATTTTTCATAATGAAATGAAAACTGCAAAGGTAATACCAATATTTAAAAAATAGAACTACTACCTCTAATGGAGATGTGGAAGAATAACAAAGAACATGATGAGTATTCTATTGGTATTTACATTGACCTCCAGAAGGCTTTTATATATAGATCACAGTAAGTTATTGATTACATTAGAGAAGTATATAGATCACAGTAAGTTATTGATTACATTAGAGAAGTATATAGATCACAGTAAGTTATTGATTACATTAGAGAAGTATATAGATCACAGTAAGTTATTGATTACATTAGAGAAGTATTTAGATCACAGTAAGTTATTGATTACATTAGAGAAGTATGGATCAGAGGGATCATCACTCTTGGTTTAAAGCTACTTGAAACAGACGCAGTGAGTTAATGACGTGGTGTCAGGACTTAGGAAGGTCACCTGTGGAGTACCACAGGGATCAGTCCAATACGTTTTATACTTTACATTAACCATATTTGTAATGCTACTAAAATATTAAAATGTTTTTTCGCTGACGATACAAACCTATTTTGTTCAGGAAAACAATTGAAGGACCTTTTGTTTGTTATTGAAAAGGAGCTAGAAATGATCGCATCCTGGTTCTTAATATAAAGAAAACTAAATTCATGGTTTTTGGAAATCAAATGGAATTAGAGGGGATATTGAATAAAAATTCTGTGATGATAAAATTGAAAGAGTTTTTGGGACAAAATTTCTCTGGGTTGTGATTGATCATAAAGTAACATGGAGACAACATATTGAATATATAAATTGTAAAATGTCAAAGTCAATAGCAATACTGTATAAATGTAGAGATGTACTAACTTCTAAGGCCTTGCATATCATTTATTGCTCACTTATACTTCCATATTTATCTTATTGTGTGGAGGTGTGGAGGTCAACCTATAAAACATTCATAAATTCAACTTCTTGCTAACAAAACGAGCGATACGCATCATGAATAATGCTGTTACTATGGTTACTATGGTTACTATGAGCACACAAATCACATTGGCACTCCACACCAGGTTCAGACATCATCCATAACTCATCTCACCTTTGACAGTCAGGTCATACCCCTCTCCTCCACAGTCACCAATCTGGGAGTTCGGTTTGACCCTCACCTGACCTTTACTGACCATATCAAATTCCTGTGCAAAACCTCCTTTTATCATCTAAAAAACATCTCCAAACTCCGCCCCACTTTAACCCTGTCAGACGCAGAGAAGCTCGTCCACGCCTTTATCTCCTCAAGACTGGACTACTGCAACTCACTCTGCACTGGGATCACTGACAAGAACATCCAGAAACTACAGTACATCCAAAACAGAGCTGCCAGGGTCCTGAAGAAAGTCTGGAAATATGAGCACATATCACCCATTCTCCACTCACTGCACTGGCTCCCTGTTTCATTCCGGATCGACTACAAAGTCCTAGTACTCACCTATAAAGGCATCAATGGACATGCACCCCCCTACCTACAAGAACTTATCACTCCCCTAACCTCCACCCGCACCCTCAGATCCACAGGCCGCTCGCTCCTTTGGGTCCCCAACACCAAGCTCCACCATGGGCGACCAGACCGGGTCCCCAACACCAAGCTCCATCATGGGCGACCAGACCGGGTCCCCAACACCAAGCTCCACCATGGGTGAACAGACCGGGTCCCCAACACCAAGCTCCACCATGGGCGACCAGACCGGGTCCCCAACACCAAGCACCGCACCATGGGCGACCAGACCGGGTCCCCAACACCAAGCTCCGCACCATGGGCGACCAGACCGGGTCCCCAACACCAAGCTCCACCATGGGCGACCAGACCGGGTCCCCAACACCAAGCTCCACCATGGGTGAACAGACCGGGTCCCCAACACCAAGCTCCACCATGGGTGAACAGACCGGGTCCCCAACACCAAGCTCCATCATGGGCGACCAGACCGGGTCCCCAACACCAAGCTCCACCATGGGTGAACAGACCGGGTCCCCAACACCAAGCTCCACCATGGGTGAACAGACCGGGTCCCCAACACCAAGCTCCACCATGGGCGACCAGACCGGGTCCCCAACACCAAGCTCCACCATGGGTGACCGGGCCTTTTGCTCAGCGGCGCCACGCTTGTGGAACGGTCTCCCTGACCACCTAAGGGCAACTCAGACACTGAACTCTTTTAAGACTGGCCTAAAAACCTTTTTATTCAGGAAGGCATTTTTTACCTTGAGTTAATTTATTGTCAGCTATTACATTCTTATTTTTTCATTTTTATGGGTTGCTTTAACTATGTTTTAATCGGTTTTATTTGTTTTTACTATATGTGTGGCACTCTGAGATTCTTTTGAAGGAAGAGTGCGATAAAAATGAAGTGCATTATTATTATTATTATTATTATTATTATTATTTTATTATTATTAACTATTTGTGAGGGTTACAAGTGTGAATGAAATGTATAAACATTATATATATATATATATATATAAATATGTTTTCATTATATCGAATTAATTATCTGATTTAATTGATAATAATTTAGGATACAAATATATCAGCATTATGCTTCTACCTATACCTCTTCAGTCTTTCTGTTTTGTATATTAGATTGTGGCTTTACTTATTGTATTGTAATGACTGACTGAATAAAACACAAACACACAACCATAATCTAGGTCAGTGATTCTCAACTGGTGGGTCGCGACCCGTTTTCAGTGGGTCGCGTTTTCAGTTGCCTGAAAAAAGAAAAAAAAGAAAAAAGAAAAAAAAATCTCTTTTTTTTTTTTTTTCATCCTGTGGTTTTATTTTGAAAGGACTTTTTATGCAGCGGAGTGTCGTTATTTTGCCGGCTCTGGTTTCAACTGGTTTTGCACTTGTCCCTCCATGTTTTCAGCAGCGTGGGCCAGGTTAGGTCAAACCATCCTGATATGAGGGAGACTCTGGGTTTTTAGGATAATTAAATTAAACAGCCTACTGAATATAACATTGACAACTGATGGCGCTGCCTGCATGACAGGAAAACACTCTGGGGTTGGGAGGAGAATTGAGTGCTGCTTAATTTTCTGTAAAGCACAATGTTTTTCAGTATTTACTGATGAGGTAATCACAAGAGAAGTTAATGTTGTATATATGAATACTTTGGAATTCCACTTTTGTTTAATTTATTTTGAGTTAGTGGAAAAGCTGCTCCTCAACACAGTGACGTGTTCCACAGTAAAGTGTTGGTCATAGATTCAGTGAGTGTGTGTTCTCAGTTAAAGTCAGGTCATTTCAGTCTTTTTGAAACTTCTTCTTAGTTGTTGGACTGTTTGTGCATGAAAGCTGTAGAGTCTGTTTAAAAATAGCTGAAGATTCTGAATTGTTATATATGTTGTAATACCTCGTGTCCTGAAGATGCAGTTTTAGTTTTTTAATTAAAATGCAGCTAATTGAGTGTAAAAGGGAATAGTTCCCTCTCTATCATCGCCACCAGCTGCTCGTTTTGGTTATTAAACTTGTTTTTGTGTTAGCATACATATTCTGTACTATCTCAGGTTCAAACTGCACCATCTTTTCATTAAATACATTGGAGAAGTTGCGAATGTTCCTCGATTTGGGTCGCGGCTTGTCATTCAGGGGTGATAGTGGGTCCCGGAGCCAGACCAGTTGAGAACCACTGATCTAGGTCATACAGCAGTGGATGCTTTAGGGCGGGGCTCCCTTGTGATTGACAGGTCCGTGTTTTCATCACATAACTTTAACCCTTTCAGTGTGTTTTAACTCCATCAAAGTTAATATTAACAGTTTGGTTGCACGTAGCTATATTTCCCTTCTGGTTGAAAAAAACAAGCTGGCGAGAAACAAAATCTTATATTTTAGGTTTCTAAACGGTCGTCCAGAAAGCGATGGATGACGTCACGGTGACTACGTCCACTGCTTACAGTTAAGACCAAAGACATCACTGAGGCAAGGAGTCAAAAGCACGACTCAAGAGCAGAACATCTCCAAATAAAAGTCTTTACTTTCAAAGGTTTGGTTCACAGGTGGGAAGTCAGAAAAGGCAAACAAAGCAAACACAGCTGAGAGACCAAAGGCAGTCTGGGAAAAGCAGAGTAGAAAACTAGGTTAACAAGATCACAGAGAGAAATGACTTGAACGCTCGACACGGAGCTACCAAGACGAACTGGGACAGACAAAGAGGAGCACAAGGACTAAATACTCAAGGGAGGAGAGGTCATGCAGAACAGGTGAAGCTGATCAGGGCGGGGACCGGTAATCACACTGGCAGGAAACACAAGGACAGGAAGTGAACTCATGTGGAACCAGAGTGAGCGGTGAATGACAAAATAAAACAGGAAACCCAAATAGAAACATGTGAAAACACGTAAAACATAACGTAGGAACTTGAAGAGGTGTGGCACTTGAATAGAGTCTGTGGCGCTGTCCCGCTGCTGGACGTTGACTCACAGCAACGTATTGTCAGTGGACTGGAGAAGATAAAACACCTAACAATGGAAGTCAGACTGGGAGGAGGATTCTCTTTTTGTTTACTCAACTTAAACTCTGTCTGTCTCATCTGCATTGGGGGTGTGGCCTAACCACAGTACGGCCTTTTGGAGCGCCATTACAAAACAGTGCACTGATGCTAAGGGACGAAAGTTCATCATGTTGGGCAAACTATCCTGTAGAATTCACCAGCAAGCGTTGTGGATCCACACCTCAGAAGATGTGCCTTAACTTGACGAAGAAACACGTCTCCACTTCAGCAATAAGGTGCTGAGCCAGTAGAGTTAAACATGAAAACAAGTCAAGTTTAAATGAGACAATGGGGAATCTAATGGAACACCAATAAGGAAGAGACAGGTGAAGGCTCATGGAGGGATAGAGCCACCTCAGAGAATGTATTATATACAGATTCACAGTCTGTAGTTAGGGAGGGACAGGACTGAAACATATGAATTACATGATGAGCTTACCTGAACAGGTGAGATCCAGGCTGGAGGAAGAGAGGAATGATGATACACACTCCCTCAGAGGAGATGCAGACTGAAAACATTCAGAGTCAATCATCCACACATTTCTCTTTGAGGACTCGTGTCTCAGTCCTTTATAAACAGCAGAGCCACAGTCCAGATCTCTACAGACAACAGCTGCTTCCTTCAGGGTCCAGTAATAACTATCTACTGGTCTCCATTCTCCTTGACGTTTCAGCTCCAGTGTTCCTGCACAGCGACTGGCTCCTCCCACCAACCTGACAGACTCTGAACAGAAAGCAGAGAGTCGTCAGTTTAGAGCTGAGTTTATTTAATGATAAGTCAAACTAAAACATCTAATTCTGCTTCATTGAATGTTCATTTCTCTATACCTGTTGAGTTGTGGTTTCCTTCAGCCTGGAGTCCTGGAGAAATAGACACATATTTGTTGTTTTGAGTAAATGTTATAGAAACCCATACATATTGGTTTTTAAATGTAATCGCAATTTTCATCAACACCTTATTTGGATGTTGTTACGTTTATATACAGACTGTTTTTTAGATGTCCCCTTTTCTTTCAGCCAATTACAGGATAGATGAATAAAGGGTATTATTTGTTCTGGCAATAGAACACAAAATAAGAAAAACAAATACATATCTATATATATATCTATATAATTTATTTTAATTCTTTATTACAGTGACGGCCTGGCAGAAGGCAAAGCGCCCTGAGGGAAGGGGCTTAAAAAAGACATGTCAAAGTTAAAAAGACAGCAGCACACAACCAAGCGTCTCCAACACACCACGACTACAATCACAACAAGCCTTGTCTTGTTGAGTAACTTCAGTTTCAACAGAATCAGAAATAGTTTATTGCTTAAGTACGTTACACTTACAAGGAATTCTGCTCTGTGATTGGTTGATAACAAAAACACCGTGCAATAGTACAAGACATGCAATACAAATAATGAGAATGTACAATAAAATATGGTAAACACATATGAGTACATCAAAACAAGTATCAAGTGTAAACTACTAGAGAAAAGTTGTGCAAGGGTGTGTAACTGTACAACACTGTCCTGTGTCTGAGTCAGTGGGGAGCCGGGCTTTATTGAGTCTGAGAACCTTTTAGACAGAAGCAATCAATTGCTGAGAACTGATGCCAACGTTGTTTAGCATCTCTCACGCCTTGCTACCTGTGCTTTGACTCTTTAGACCTGTCCTTGTCTCCTCTCCTAAGCGCCTCCTCCTTTTCCAACCTTCCAACCTTCTAAGTGGATGTAATCTGTCTGTTACTCCGGACAATGTCTCCAATGAATCCACTGTCAACAAAATGATCCAACAGCCTGCTGTCTGGTTTCATGGACACCTTTTTGATGGGAAAGACTTGCAAGAATACTGTGAGTCCTTCACAATAAAAGCTCCTGTTGTGATTGTCTTGTTGAGTGTTTTAATGTGAAGCAGCAGCAGGAAACGTTGTGTTAGCATTATCAGTAGCTTGACTCTGATACGGCTGGAGGAGAGTGAACAGGAAACAGTATTACATCGTTTCCTGTCAATCTGTCATGAGTCTGAATCTATGGCCCAATCTCAATCTCCACCCTAAACCCTCAAACCCTGAACCCTCAGGGACTCACTGACGTCAGCTGCTAAGTGTCTGAGTGTGAGAGGCTTTAGGGCTTGATGGTGTGAATATGAATGACAGCACTTTGCTGCAACATACCACGTGACTACATAAACACATATTGTGTACAGTTGTGTATTTATTTTATACTTTTTATTCACTGATTTGAACGTCTTCCTCACGAGATGAGAAGTCATTTTAAATCATCATTTACTCGTTTTTGTCAAAACGAAATGTTTGATGAATGTAAAAAAATATATATATTTTCTGCTTGCATCCCTCTGATTTCATGTGTTTTCATGTTACATCTTTAATCCGTAATGTTGTAGTGTAAAGGTATTTTATCACGTGTCTCTTTCTTTACCTTTTTAATTTTTTTATATATAACTGGCATAACTGAATGTGTACATTTTTCACAAAGTTCATCACGTTTTATCAACCAAGAGGATCATATGTCAGCGTTATTTTTTAACATGGTGGCTGGCACAGTTCAATTAATGCAGTGGTTCTCAAACTGTGGGGAGGTTTATCAAAATTCAGCTTGGACCTTTATGTTACAATCTTGTTGGCCATGAACATTTTTCTACCTCCAAAGTGGGGCGTGACAAAAACAGTTTGAGAACCACAATCTTTATTTTTCAGTCGGAATAATTTATGAACGTTTGTTTTTTCACTTTTCTATTTGATGCAACAAAGACATCTTGAAAGACATGAAAATACTTCTTCACTCCACTGTCATGAACTGTTGTGTGGAATTAAAATGAAATTATTTGGCAGTTTAACTGTTTTCTGTGTGTGTGTGTGTGTGTGTGTGTGTTTTCTGAGTGAAAGATCCAACATAAAGAGTCCTACCTGAGCTCCTCAGCAACAGCAACAGCATCAACAGGTGATCCATGACGTCAAGGTGGACCGTCTCTCTCTCCGTCTCTCCGTCTCTCTCTCCGTCTCTCTCTCCGTCTCTCTCTCCGTCTCTCTCTCCGTCTCTCTCTGGTGATCACACGCGGTCCTCAGCTTATATCTGCGTACGGGAAGAGAGGAGGAGCTGTGCTCATGGTGGCCTTTAGCTTTACAGATAATTAGACACTTTTCTGAGCTGATTTCCTGTGAAACTGATCGTCGTTGATTTCACAAGAAGCTGCTGACTGATGACAGATTACAGGACAGTTACCACGACAACCAGGACAGGCAGAGAAGTTCCTCTCAGATTAATGCTGAGTCCTCTTCTTATTTCTGGTAGCTGTGTTCACAGATACCCTCTCACTGAGCCTGGCTTCATGTTTCTGTGTTGTTGGCCTTCATGAAGCTCAGCATGTGTTCAGCCCAGTGTGTTCAAAAAAATTATAATATTTATAACATTATTAATTATAAAAATTATAATAATATTAATAAATTATACAAATTGTTAATATTTGTGTTTTTGAGCAATGGAATATACCCAGTAATATTTGTAAAATAGGATATCTGCACAAAATATATGCTTTTCCTGCTTCTTTCTTTGACTGAGATTCTCCAAATCCAGAGGCTTTACAGACTAAAGTCCCCTGCACAGTAATTTCCAGCTGTGTACTTTTTGTTTGTGCTAGACTTTACCTCACTAACAGGGACCCTGACTAGTGAACAGACTGTTCATGCTGCTCCCTGATGAAAGACACATGTTTCTTTCTTCTAGTACCTGTTCAGAAAAAAAGAAAACTGATTTATATACTGTGTATGGATGTTAACTTGCTGTTGCTCCAGAGTGCCTGTTCTAATGTTCTAATAACATTACTTGAAAATAAAAGCGTGCAATACACTAGTTTTTCATTCATTATTGAATTTGGCGCATAATGCGATTACTTGCGATTAATCGCCAAAAAATCTAAATCAACTTTGCCCAGCCCTAATATATATATTTATATACTGAAATGTAGTAATAAGATATCCTTATTATGTCAAAGTGTTGGAATAAATGTTAAATATTCAACTACAAAGTAGTAATGCGTGATACCTTTTTGCATTGAATCATACGGGATGTTTGCTGAAATTGATTAGATGGCCCTACCAAAATTACCACCAGCCGCCACTGGTTCAGCCTTCATGAAGCTGCAGCATGTGTTCATGTGTTCATGTGTTCAGCATGTGTTCATGAGTTCAGCATGTGTTCAGTCTGTGTTCATCATGTGTTCAGCATGTGTTCATCATGTGTTCATGTGTTCATGTGTTCAGCATGTGTTCATCATGTGTTCAGCATGTGTTCAGTCTGTGTTCATCATGTGTTCAGCATGTGTTCATCATGTCTTCATGTGTTCATGTGTTCAGCATGTGTTCAGCATGTGTTCAGCATGTGTTCAGCATGTCTTCATGTGTTCATGTGTTCATCATGTGTTCAGCATGAGTTCAGCATGTGTTCAGCATGTGTTCATGTGTTCAGCATGTGTTCAGCATGTGTTCAGCATGTGTTCAGTCTGTGTTCATGTGTTCATCATGTGTTCAGCATGAGTTCAGCATGTGTTCAGCATGTGTTCATGTGTTCAGCATGTGTTCAGCATGTGTTCAGCATGTGTTCAGTCTGTGTTCATGTGTTCATCATGTGTTCAGCATGTGTCCAGCATGTGTTCAGTATGTGTTGATGTGTTCAGCATGTGTTCAGCATGTGTTCAGCATGTGTTGATGTGTTCATCATGTGTTCATCATGTGT
The DNA here is from genome assembly GCA_038501785.1 of Myoxocephalus aenaeus. Lineage (NCBI taxonomy): Eukaryota > Metazoa > Chordata > Actinopteri > Perciformes > Cottidae > Myoxocephalus > Myoxocephalus aenaeus. Next base: position 350,747 of record JBAMJR010000087.1, read on the forward strand.
TCAGCATGTGTCCAGCATGTGTTCAGCATGTGTTCAGCATGTGTTGATGTGTTCATCATGTGTTCATCATGTGTTCATCATGTGTTCATCATGTGTTCATCATGTGTTCATCATGTGTTCAGCATGTGTTCATGTGTCCAGCATGTGTTCATGTGTTCAGCATGTGTTCAGTATGTGTTGATGTGTTCAACATGTGTTGATGTGTTCATGTGTTCATCATGTGTTCAGCATGAGTTCAGCATGTGTTCAGCATGTGTTCATGTGTTCAGCATGTGTTCAGTATGTGTTGATGTGTTCAACATGTGTTGATGTGTTCATGTGTTCATCATGTGTTTAGCATGAGTTCAGCATGTGTTCAGCATGTGTTCAGCATGTGTTCATGTGTTCAGCATGTGTTCAGCATGTGTTCATGTGTTCAGCATGTGTTCAGCATGTGTTCAGCATGTGTTGATGTGTTCAGCATGTGTTCAGCATGTGTTCATGTGTTCAGCATGTGTTCAGCATGTGTTCAGCATGTGTTCATGTGTTCAGCATGTGTTCAGCATGTGTTCAGTATGTGTTGATGTGTTCAGCATGTGTTCATCATGTGTTCAGCATGTGTTCAGCATGTGTTCAGTCTGTGTTCATGTGTTCAGCATGTGTTCAGCATGTGTTCAGCATGTGTTCAGCATGTGTTCAGCATGTGTTCAGCATGTGTTGATGTGTTCAGCATGTGTTCAGCATGTGTTCATCATGTGTTCAGCATGTGTTCAGCATGTGTTCAGCATGTGTTCAGTATGTGTTGATGTGTTCAGCATGTGTTCAGCATGTGTTCAGCATGTGTTCAGCATGTGTTCAGCATGTGTTCAGTCTGTGTTCATGTGTTCAGCATGTGTTCAGTCTGTGTTCATGTGTTCAGCATGTGTTCAGCATGTGTTCAGTATGTGTTGATGTGTTCAGCATGTGTTCAGCATGTGTTCATCATGTGTTCAGCATGTGTTCAGCATGTGTTCAGTCTGTGTTCATGTGTTCAGCATGTGTTCAGCATGTGTTCAGTATGTGTTGATGTGTTCATCATGTGTTCAGCATGTGTTCATCATGTGTTCAGCATGTGTTCAGCATGTGTTCAGTCTGTGTTCATGTGTTCAGCATGTGTTCAGCATGTGTTCATCATGTGTTCATCATGTGTTCAGCATGTGTTCATGTGTCCAGCATGTGTTCATGTGTTCAGCATGTGTTCAGCATGTGTTCAGCATGTGTTCAGCATGTGTTCATCATGTGTTCAGCATGTGTTCATCATGTGTTCAGCATGTGTTCATGTGTCCAGCATGTGTTCATGTGTTCATGTGTTCAGCATGTGTTGATGTGTCCAGCATGTGTTCTTGTGTTCAGCATGTGTTCAGCATGTGTTCAGTATGTGTTCATCATGTGTTCAGCATGTGTTCATCATGTGTTCAGCATGTGTTCATGTGTCCAGCATGTGTTCATGTGTTCATGTGTTCAGCATGTGTTCAGTATGTGTTGATGTGTTCAGCATGTGTTCAGCATGTGTTCATCATGTGTTCATCATGTGTTCAGCATGTGTTCATGTGTCCAGCATGTGTTCAGCATGTGTTCAGTATGTGTTGATGTGTTCAGCATGTGTTGATGTGTTCATGTGTTCATCATGTGTTCAGCATGAGTTCAGCATGTGTTCAGCATGTGTTCAGCATGTGTTCAGTATGTGTTGATGTGTTCAGCATGTGTTCAGCATGTGTTCATCATGTGTTCAGCATGTGTTCATGTGTCCAGCATGTGTTCAGCATGTGTTCAGTATGTGTTGATGTGTTCAGCATGTGTTGATGTGTTCATGTGTTCATCATGTGTTCAGCATGAGTTCAGCATGTGTTCAGCATGTGTTCAGCATGTGTTCATGTGTTCAGCATGTGTTCAGCATGTCTTCATGTGTTCATGTGTTCATCATGTGTTCAGCATGAGTTCAGCATGTGTTCAGCATGTGTTCAGCATGTGTTCATGTGTTCAGCATGTGTTCAGCATGTGTTCAGTCTGTGTTCATGTGTTCATCATGTGTTCATCATGTGTTCAGCATGTGTTCAGTATGTGTTGATGTGTTCATCATGTGTTCATCATGTGTTCATCATGTGTTCATCATGTGTTCAGCATGTGTTCATCATGTGTTCAGCATGTGTCCAGCATGTGTTCAGCATGTGTTCAGTATGTGTTGATGTGTTCATCATGTGTTCATCATGTGTTCATCATGTGTTCATCATGTGTTCATCATGTGTTCATCATGTGTTCATGTGTCCAGCATGTGTTCAGCATGTGTTCAGCATGTGTTGATGTGTTCATCATGTGTTCATCATGTGTTCAGTCTGTGTTGATGTGTTCATCATGTGTTCATCATGTGTTCATCATGTGTTCATCATGTGTTCATGTGTCCAGCATGTGTTCATGTGTTCAGCATGTGTTGATGTGTTCAGCATGTGTTCATGTGTTCAGCATGTGTTCATGTGTTCATCATGTGTTCAGCATGTGTTCAGTATGTGTTGATGTGTCCAGCATGTGTTCATCATGTGTTCAGCATGTGTTCAGCATGTGTTCATGTGTCCAGCATGTGTTCATGTGTTCAGCATGTGTTGATGTGTTCAGCATGTGTTCAGTATGTGTTCATGTGTTCATCCTTCATGAAGCTGATGAGTGTTCAGCTCTGCTGCTTTCTTTCTTCACATCAGCTCACATTCTGTTGCTCTGCTTTTTACTCTCAAACTGACCTGAAGCCGTGAGTCTGGTGTGTTGTTTCTGCGTGAACGTGGTTGAAGTGAGGCCTGCACACCAACCGTCTGACGGTCCACCAGCAGATCAATACCACACACCTTCCTGTGTGTTTCCATGACGATCCAAAACACATCTCACTTTGCTTGTTTCTTCTTCAGCGAACAGTTTCTTGTTTTTAATTATTTCTGATGATTAAAACTGACTGAAAAGAAGTACTCACATATTTTACTTCAGTAAAAAAAGTAAAAGTACTAATATGACAGTGTAGAAATATTTTACAGTAAAAGTACTCATTATGCACAATGGACCATTTCAGAATAATATTATTTTATTGTATTTTAATTATTGATGCATTATAGAGGACTTATTAAGCTTCTCTGCTTTTTCCCTTCAGTGTTTCATGTTTTACATGTAAAAGGCCCTCAGAAACTCTGCTGAGACTCAGAGGAACAGGGTGTGACACTTAACATGACTTTGGGGTGATGATGTTTTATAAGTGCGTTAACACGCTAATTATGATGAAGGTGACGACATGACGATGATGATGATAGGCCTAATTGTTGTTGGCCTGGTCAGACTAGATTACTCCTCCTCAGCTAACCGGCTGATTCCTTTCATTTGAGTTCTTACGTTAGCATGAAGCTATTGTAGCTATACAGCTTCTTCTTCGTGTGTTTTATCATTGCATGGGCACTAAGTCCTCTTCCCTAAATAATGCATCCACCTATGAAGTTCCTCTCCACACACTTTAGGACCAAACAAGCAGCTGATATTATGGTCTGTATTGATGTGAACAGTATGAATTCCATACATTTAACCCTCACCTGCTCTGAGGAAGGAGCCTGCAGGTAATAAATTATTCCTCTGCTGAATAACGGCTGCACATTGTAACTTTGTTTAAAGAGATCTATGAATGAAATGAGGCCATCAGCAGATATTTCCATAAGGGAACCCACTTATTAAATCACTTCTTAAAACACATTTTTATAGAATTGCTTTTAAGTGATGTTGTCCTTTAATGATCTATTATGCAGTTATTTTGTTCCCCTGTTTTTGTTTGTATATTTTATTTATTTGTTTGTTTGTATATTTCATTTAATTTTTTGTTTGTTTTCCACTCCATTTGCTCTTTTGGGTTATTAGTTTGGTTTTGTTGTATTCATTGCCTTTATGGTCCTTTTTGTTTACTGGTATTTAAGTTATGTCTATGCTTTGCTTCTCTGTAGAGCACTTTGTAAACTTTGTTTTTAAAGGTGCTATATAAATGAAGTTATTATTATTATTATTATTATTATTACTCACCAGCTGATCTGTTCTAACAAACATACATTTACCCCTAACTTCTCAGTAAGAACACTTCAATCAAACGATGTTATCAGCACATACTTTATTCAATCTACTTGATTTCATCTACTTTAGTTCATCTACTACCATTATATATATATTATATATTGATTAAACACCACTATCAGATCGGAACTCTGTGTCTGCCGATACCCAAAGACCAGGTATGTGTATCAGGACTGGAAAAGTCGGGTCGGTGCATCAATAGATTTTAATGCAAACTAAACACAGATCTAGAGCAAGATGAAATAAAAGCGTGATCTTATCAGTTACTTTGTCTTTATTGTTTTCTGTCAAAATATAAAATTAAAATCAACAATTCACGAAAAAAAAAAGTAAACATTTAAACAGAGAAACTCTTACCTGTTATTGGACTTGAAGAAAGTCAAAGGCAGAATGTGAGTTCAGAGACTAATCAGAGCAGTTTGAACCTCACCTGTAATAAAGTTACAGACATTTATAGAACAGAAGAAAACACTTTCACCTGCTACATGTGACTTCTTATCTCGTCAGTGATTCACCCGTGAACCTTGAACGCATAACAGCTGCATATATTACTAATTACTGTCATAAAAGAGAATAGAGGACCGGAAGTGAGGAGGTAGGAAGTGAGGGAGACCATTGAGATTGTCTTCAAATTTAGGAAAAACTGTGTGGTAAATTTTTCCTGATCCGATGTGAGGTCCCGGGACAGGGATGTTATGTGTACAGATTGTAAAGCCCTCCGAGGCAAACTTGTATTTGTGATGTTGGGCTGTATAAAATAAACTGAATTGAATTGAATTGAATTAAATATTCACAGTTGTAAAACAAATGTTATACTTTGATGCAATTCAAAGTTGTGCATGTGATTTCTTTAGACAACAATCTTACTTATGTTGAAAGCATAAAAGTATAACTATTGAACAAATAAAGTGCTTTAATTCCATTATAGTTTGTGATTAAACCATATAATCTGCATTGTAAAATCTTTCCTGTATAATGGGTATTGTATAATCTATATCCTGTGTAGCCAATATTGTCTTATAAGGCAACGCACCTCTTGTGGACCTTAGAGACGGGATGAATTATGTATACAGGTGAAGAAGAAGGGGAGGGGTAAACTGAGTCTGCGAAGTATATTAGCTTCTCCACAGAGGAGAGAAATTCAGATTTCACTAGCTCTCGGAGACTAGTTAGGAAATCCACCATTTTTTTTTAGAAGACTGGACTTAATAAGCACCTTTACCAAACGAGGAGAAAAATCAGATTTTCTAAGGCTCCAGCTTTAGAGACTGGATGACACTTCTGCTATCAGAAGACTCTGATTTCACCAGCTGTGTGTCTGGATAGGAAATCCACCAGTCTTTTTTAGAAGACTGTATTGTAAAAGCTCCTTTAATTTGAGAAGGATAAAAGCTTGATTAGGGGACAGCTTATGAAGAACACCCCTGAACACGTAGAACACTTGTTTACATGTGACACTGAAACTGTTTCATTGAATTTAAATTGTTTTACGTGATAACGTGAGAAACACTCAGGCTTACAATTTGTAAGTTACTGAAACCAAACAAAGTATTCTGGTTCTTTAAAACAATTCCAACCCTCTTTCCCTGTCCGTGATACAGAAGTGACGACGGAATCTACCAGAGGAAGTTAGGGTAAGTGTCTTTGGGTGAAGACTTTGCAGTGTTAGTCATAGACGATGAGATGTTCACAATAGGCAATAGTAAAGGACAGACGATGTACATAACTATTCATAGTGGGTGTTAGGGTTACATCCCACTGAGAGCACCGAGGGTTTATAGCCATGAAAGACTTTCAGAAAGATGTTAATTCCGAAATCCTAACGATTTAGCTAAGGGGTGAGATAAACGACCGAAGACTTATACTGATATCGACGAAGAACACTATTTCCTCCGGGATCAGTCGGATAGCCGACGGAGTTACCACCGAGTTACACTGTAACAAGATAACTGTAGAATGTACAGTAACTAGCTGGCAGCAATTAGCAAGTAAGTAGCTGTAGTATATTTCACAGTATGCTTACTGTAAAATTAATCACAGTACCTGTTTGTAGTCATTTTTACAGTAATAATCCCAGTGTTGGAGCCATATATTTTATTTGATTATAAATCATGTTATATAATTAATTTGTATAATGCAAAGATGTTCCTTTGCCATATGAATGATCTTATATTCACATTCGAAATAATGCCTTTTTCCGTGAACTGTTTATATTAATCTGATGAGGATCAGCTGGTATAAGAGGAAGGGGCGGGACCGAATATCAGGGGGGTATTTTTCGTACGTGGTTCAGCTAAATCGATCAAATGTCCTATTGTCCATCTTAAATTAGCGAGATGATTGACATCAGGCGAATATTCGCAATACTTCCTGTTTGTGAATGCAGCTTAACGCCGCCTCCGCTGGTCGGGCTAGAGTCACATAAGCATCGCAAAATATCAAGTTAAATGCGTCAGTGTTGGGAAAATGTATCGGCTAATTTTAAGTGCCTCATCACCCAAATCAATCAGATTATATTTATCTAAATGTGCTTGCTGGCAGTATACATATATACTTATGAGGATATATGTACTGTATGCGCGTATGTATCATATATGTGTATGTACATGTATGTGTAGATTACCATATAACTAGGAGTTTGAATATGTGTATGGGCGGATCAGTACCGTAATCATTTTCTACAATAATTATATGTATGGTGTACTAATAACACTGTCATATAATTATGAGTGCTTTAACACATCCATAAGTTTTTTAAGCGCTAAATAAACGTTATGAACTGCACGCCATGCAGCGGCTTTCCCAATGTTCTCTACATCGCAGACACTGTACAAACATGTACCAGTCGCAAAAAAGCTCAAGGCTGTGATCCAGTCTGCATACAGTCTGTGATCCAGTCTGCATACAGGCTGTGATCCAGTCTGCATACAGTATGTGATCCAGTCTGCATACAGTATGTGATCCAGTCTGCATACAGTCTGTGATCCAGTCTGCATACAGTCTGTGATCCAGTCTGCATACAGTATGTGAGACGGGCGATCCTCTGCTGCGCTGTGGTGTTTAATGTACGACTCGAGGAGGTCTCGGCAGAATCTATAGCGCGTACAGGAAGTCATGAGGATGTGAGAACGGATCTTGGCGATCTCAAAGAACTCTCTCCCTATAAAACTAATGTAACTAATATCGCTCCTTCATCAATGAGGAAGTGAGCTGCCTTTTTTGTCCAGTGGGAGTGGCCAACTTATCCAGTGAATTTGACTAAACCTGCTCTGGAGCAGGTTAAGGGATTTCGATGTGTTGCTATGGTGATGTATCTAAACTTGCTTCGAAGAACCGAAAAGCCTGACCTGCGTCATCTTATCCTGAAAATTATCCGGCTAACTCAGTAAACCAGGTACGAAAAATACCCCCCTGGAGAGCAGAGCAGATAACGCTCTGAGAGCAGACTAGTTAGCGGGGAGCGAGTGCATCAAACCGGAAACTAAGATGAGGAATGAAAAGGGTTTGATCACAACATCCTGATCATTTCCAGTGAGAGATAATTACGTCGGTAATTTCCCGACGCGAGGCAAGTTCTCTAAACATCATGGAGGAGAAAAAGACGGACAGAAGCAGCGAGAGCACTTCTTTACATCGGTGTCTGCGTGTCATCCTCCACCCTGCTTTCAACCGGCACCAGGCAGTCAGTTTTTTAGTCCTGTATGTGCGTCCCGGGACTATTTTCTCTGTCACTGAAATGCGATACACAACGTTTGGTGGCTACAACTATTTTGTGCTGAAAGGGAGCTTACTATTACTATTTATAAAGTCGCAGGTACCCGTATTATAAAAGCAATAAGGTACTCGAGGCAGTACTGTGTCTACAATAATGTACAGTTCAAGGGTTTGCCGGCCCTCCGTTGTGCGTTGGGCCTAACAACTCCCTTGAACAGTACATTATTGCACGACACAGTACTGCCTCTCTTACCTGCTTAAGTATCATATGGTTTATGGGTTTTAACCTTTTAAACCCTAGGTGTTTTTTCTAAAATAGATTTGATTATTTGCACCCATACTAAAATGAGTGCATCTCCGCAACCACAAGGGCTATTTGAATAATGTTGGTGTTATAATAAAAGGAAACACTTGTGTGATCAGTTCAGTTGTGTACATTTCAGTTTATATGTTATTGAATATGCAGAAGAAGAAAAAATGGCACACAGCACAAATAAAGACAAATGTTAGGTTCGCCTAGAAAAAAAGCACTGTCAGGATGATTCTCCCTTTGGAATGATGAGATGAAAGGTTTTAACTCTAAACAATCATAGCATAATATGTGAACAGTCTCACTGCAAAGTTTGACTTTGACAACGTTTTCTGTGAGAGGACAAGAGATCAGACAGATATAAAAAAGTCCAACAATGTTGTTAAATCATTTTGGTGATGGTCTCCTTCACTTTTTCTTTTTCACTATGAAACAATGTGATAGTTATATTACAGTAATACTACTGGTAATATCAGCAAGTATCAATAGTATATGATTTATCCTGTTAAACCTGATGTCAATGAAATCAATCAAACTATTTCAAATATTTTTTGTTCAACAATGTAAATGAATGATTGGATATTAATGATCTGTATCACTATATTCTGCACATTTCCTGCTTTTCAATAAAGACAACTCTGCATGTGAAGTGTGTTTGCTTCATTCTCTACAGAAAGTTCACTTTGAGTGTTTTCATGTGTTTCATCACCTTAGTTCCATCACTGTTATCATGCTGACAAATCATTGCACTCAAATCAAATCATTGAACAGTGATGTTCTGGACTCACAGTGGTAGAAGAAGTATTCAGATCTTTGACTCAAGTCAAAGTAGCAGTACCACAGTGTAGAAATACTAGTACAAGTCCTGCATAAGAAAATGTACTTCAGATAAAGTACAACAGTACTAGCATCAAAATATACTTTAAATACTAAAAGTAACAGCACACATTATAGAGAAGACAATTTATACATTATTAAGGGATCAATAAGGTCTACATCATCATGTATTGATTATATTTATCTTATTACACTGAATCAATGTAAAAGGTATCAAATAAGTGTAGTGGATTAAAAAGTAGATTATCTGCCTGTTAAATGAAGTAGAGTAGTACAAGATGTATAAAGTACCGGAACCTCAACATGGTACAGAAGTACTTGACTAAATGTATTTACTACATTTCACCGTGGACTCTCAAGCTGGTCTGTTGGACATGGTTCATATTAGAGTGTTCATTTTCTGATATCAGGGACTTCACACAATATCAGTCATGACATGTCAATCACTTATGTTTCTGCAGAATTAGATCAAGATTTTATTTTTAATGAATAAACAATTTAGCAGAGGTAGGGCAAATGCTTGCCTCTGATTGGCTCTTAGCATACATGTGATCCCTTAAAGTTACTCGTGCTTCTTATTCTTCACACTGAACAAGTTGTTTTTTAGAGCATTCTTTGTTGAAGTTTTATTTATAAGTTTGGTTTTACTGGTTTGTGATGAGAGAATGCATTTATGGTTTCAATGTAATCAACAATGTAAATGTTGTACGTGCACTGTAACAAGATAACTGTAGAATGTACAGTATCTTGCTGGCAGCAATTAGGACTAGTATTGTATCAGTAGCAGTGTAGTATTGTAGCAGTAGTAACCTAGTAGTGAAGCAGTAGTAACCTCGTAGTGAAGCAGTAGTAGTCTCGTAGTGTAGCATTGGTAGGGTAGTATTGTAGCAGTAATTACCTAGTAGTGTAGCAATAGTAGACTAGTATTGTAGCAGGAAGTAGGGGAATTGGGACATGTAGTTCCTACATCTGAACACAGGGTGGCACATTCATGTGAACTGGCATATTGGTAAGTGCCTGCTAATGAGAACAGGTGTGTGGATGAGAAACAAAATAGTTTTTGACCGTGGTCGTGTCAACGTTATCCTGTCTTGTGGTATCCTGAGTTGTGCTGCAACATGTAAGATTCATGTTATGCTTCACTAACACGGAATAAATGGATCAAAGAGGCACAGCGCATTGGACAGTGGATTTGTTTGTAGAACACGCATCCAAACACATGTAATACTTAAATTGGTTAAGGTTAGAGCCTCTACAGCAGTAGTAGCTTAGCATTATAGCAGTAGTAGGGTAGTACTAACGCTAATGGTGATAAAGAGCATAAAGAGATCATTAGAAAGTTCAAAGATGTTACACAAGACGAAGCAGCCTTTAATATCGGGGTCAACTGGAGCCTTACAAAGAAGAAAGCTGTCTGTGAAAGAGGAAGAAGTTATTTCTTCATTTGGGAAATTGCAACATTTTCTCTGTTTGGACATGGGTTTGCCTCACTGACAATTCATCAGTTTGATAAATGATTTGTCAGCATGATAACAGTGATGGAACTAAGGGGATGAAACACATGAAAAAACTCAAAGTGAACTTTCTATAGAGTCTGAAGCAAATACACTTCACATGCAGAGTTGTCTTTATTGAAAAGCAGGAAATGTGCAGAATATAGTGACAGAGATGATTAATATTCAATCATTCATTTACATTGTCGAACAAAAAATATTTGAAATAGTTTTATTTAATTGACATCAGGTTTACCAGGAGAAAACATACACTATTGATGCGTTCTGATATTACCAGTAGTATTACTGTAATATAACTATCACATTGTTTCATAGTGAAAGAGAGGAACAGTTAAGAAGACCATCTTCAACATGATTTAACAACATTGTTGGACCATGCCTTTTGTATAGGAGGTCCGGCACCTGAGGTTATCACCAAAAAGATTTAACCGCATGGCTGGACTTTGCTTAACACTTCAGTGAGTGTTGGGAACTCTCAGCTCTGCTGCCATGAAGAAGGCTTTTTGCTCTCACTGAAACACAGACAGGTACTCAGTGGAGCCTTGATTGCCTTCGTTGAGATTTGTATTGATTACAGTGAGACCAGCCTCGATGTAATCTTTGATCAAAGCTGTGTTGCCAAGGAGGGTGATGGCCTTAATAATGGGATTGCTGGATCCTCCTTCTTGTACCACAGGCACACTGGGTTACCACTGGTTTTATCGTTGAGGTTGACAGATGTGAAACCTTGCTGCTGGAAGGCAGTAGCCTCCTCTTCACTGGTGGAGACCTGCAGATCAGTGAGTGCACGCTTGGGGTCGGTGGTCTGACGGTACCAGATGAAGACGAAAGACCCTCCTGCTCCCCTCTTAATATCTTCATCCACACGGATGTGACCACTTTTCAACAGCTCGGTGTCTGATCCGTAGGAATCAGTGGCAGTGATGTCACAGATGTAGGTTTGTTTCTCTCTCTTCACCCAGAGATGGATCCAGGCCCCTCCGGTTCTGCGGTTCAGATCACAGGCCAGTCTCTCCCAGCCTAAGTGAAACTTTGCAGCTTCATTGTGTGCATCTGTAGTGACATCAATGCCCACTATGGGAGTATCATACTCTCCAGAGCCCTGGTAGGACCAAAGGTAGATGTTATCACCTCCTGCTTCAGCATTGAGATCTTTATCGATCTTTGTGTACCCTGCACTGGTCAATCCAGTAGCCATGCCATCGTTGAATGAATGAAACTTGAAGCCTGGTGATTGCTGTTGGCCCCTCTTTGTACCAAAGATAGTTATGATTTCCAGATGCTCCGTTGTTCAGGTCATTAGGGATTTGCTTGAAGCCCTTGCCTCTGAGACTTTGCTCTTGGTCTTCATTCAGGGACACTTCAAGTTCTGAGATGTAGGTGGTCATGGTGGGTAACTGCAGGAAAGACACATCATGAATAAACAGTTAGCAGCATGTCTTTGTGTCTTCAGGTGAGCTCCAATATTATCACTACAAATTAAAATATCAGAACTCAAACATTTCCACGTTTTCCAATGCGCCTTTGAGCGCACAGACCCCGCCCTCAGTAAACTATCAATGGATAAAAAAATGATGCTGCTGACCTGTATGCTTGATATGTGGCGAGAAGTTATCAAACAATAAAACATTTAATGTTGAAAGACTCTTCCAGAACAAACACACAGCATCTGCTTAAAAGTATCAAGCTGCAGATGAGCGAAGAAGAGCGATTTCTCAACTGCTGCAGCAAACTGAGTAAAGTAAATATACTTTCAGGAAGTGGATCACGTCTCTAAACTCCACTACTGCTGCTGGTTCTGTGGCAGCTCATGAGACAGTGAGGAGTCCGCTAGTCAAAACGGATCCGTCCTCCGTTTGCGGTGCTCTAAAAGTCCTGTAGTGAGGACACTCAGTGTAAACGTAGCAAAAGATATGCATTTTAAAATGTAAACCTCACGTGGGGATTGAACCTTTTATGTTGCAGTTCGAGGACAAACACCCTCCCACATTAGCCACAAATATTGATAGGACTTTAGGTCTGCATAGTTGTGTTCTGTGGGTTGTGTGTATGTGTGTCTCTTGATTGTGTCATTCCCTTGTGACACCTCCCTGGAGACATGCCACGTGCCAGCCTGCTTCAAGGCCTCCACCATCATCCCCGTCCCCAAGAAACCCAGGATCACAGGACTCAATGACTACAGGCCCGTCGCCCTGACCTCTGTGGTAATGAAGTTTTTTGAGCGCCTGGTCCTGTCCCCCTCAAAACCCTGACTGACCCACTCCTGGACCTTTGCAGTTTGCCTACAGGGCCAACAGGTCTGTAGACGATGCTGTCAACATGGCCCTCCACTACATCCTCCAGCATCTGGACTCCCCAGGAACCTACGCCAGGATCCTGTTCGTGGACTTCAGCTCTGCTTTCAATACAATCATCCCGTCTCTGCTGCAGGACAAGCTCTCCCAGCTGCACGTGCCCGACTCCACCTGCAGGTGGATCACAGACTTCCTGACTGACAGGAAGCAGCACGTGAGGCTGGGGAAACACGTCTCAGGCTCTCGGACCACCAGCACCGGTTCCCCCCAAGGCTGCGTTCTTTCCCCTCTGCTCTTCTCGCTGTACACCAACAGCTGCACCTCCAGTCACCAGTCCGTCAAGCTCCTGAAGTTCGCGGATGACACCACCCTCATTGGACTCATCTCTGGTGGGGACGAGTCCGCCTACAGGTGGGAGACTGAGCACCTGGAGACCTGGTGCAGCCAGAACAACCTGGAGCTCAACGCTCTGAAGACAGTGGAGATGGTTGTGGACTTCAGAAAGAACGCAGCCCCACCCGCCCCTCTCATCCTGTGTGACTCCCCCGTCGACGCTGTGGAGTCCTTCCGCTTCCTGGGCTCCATCATTTCCCAGGACCTCAAGTGGGAGCTGAACATCAGCTCCATCGCCAAGAAGGCCCAGCAGAGGATGTTCTTCCTGAGGCAGCTGAAGAAATTCAACCTGCCGAAGAAAATGATGGTGCACTTCTACACTGCCATCGTTGAGTCCATCCTCTGCTCCTCCAGCACCGTCTGGCACACCGCAGCCACTGCCAAGGACAAGGCCAGGCTGCAGCGCATCATCCGCTCTGCTGAGAGGGTGATTGGCTGTAATCTGCCATCCCTCCAGGACTTGTTCACCTCCAGGACTCTGAGGCGAGCTAGGAAGATTGTAGCTGACCCCTCTCACCCTGGACATATCCTGTTCGAGTCCCTCCCCTCTGGCAGGAGGCTGAGGTCCATCAGGGCCAAGACCTCACGCCACACAAACAGTTTCTTCCTATCGGCAGTCGGGCTCATCAACAGGGCCCGGGTCCCCCACTGACTGACTCTGTCACCCCCAGCTATTTTAATTTTTAATTTTAATTTTTATTCTTTTCATTTTTTTTTCCTCTTCTTTCTTTCTCTTTACCGTTCACTCCTCTGCACACCTCATATTTAAACACTCGTCACTTTAACATACACTTTAACTTAAACAGACATGTCACTTTAACGTACACTCACATTAACGTATCTGTTGTCTGAGCACTTTCTTATCTTACACTTATTTTAATACCAATTGCACTGTTGTTATCGTTTATTGTTGATTGTTGATTGAAACGAAACATGCACTTTTATTAATCCACTTGGGGAAATTCTTCTCTGCATTTGACCCATCCCTGGATAGGGAGCAGTGGGCAGCCCTGTGAGGCGCCCGGGGAGCAGTTGAGGGTTAGGTGTCTTGCTCAGGGACACTTCGACATGTGAGCTATGGGGGGACTGGGGATCGAACCGGCTACCTTGTGGTTGCGGGACGACCACTCATCCCCCTGAGCTACAGCTGTTTGTCTCGTCTAACGTCCCATGTCCATGTCCAATGTATGCACCTTCCGCCTCAAAAAATTCCTTGTTTGTGTGAAAACATTCCTGGCTAATAAACAGTTTCTGATTCTGATTCTGATTCACCTGCCCTCAGACACTCCCATGGGTGTCCCCTGATTGTTAATTCCATACACCTGTGTTTCCCCTCTCTTATATATATATATACTCCCCCGCTTCTCCTTGTCCCCTGCCAGACTGTCTTTGTTTCCTTTGTGTTCATGTGTTGTGTCTCATGTTGTACGCCACCTCTTTGAGCTCTGGATGCTAGTTCCTAGTTTTGTTTTGTTTTGTATTTTGACTTAAGTAAAGAACGTTTTGGATTTTTCCCCTCAAACGTGCCTCCTATCATTTGCCTCTGCGCCTGAGTCTCTGCTCACCACACCCGGTCTTGACAGATCACTCAATTTGAATGTAATAATAAACCTATGACAATCTTAGAATTGTAGTTGGTCAATTTCACCTCCATAAGGCAAGATTCTCCAAATCTTCCCAAAAACTGATATTATTTTTTTTTTGTTTAAATTGTACATAAACATTCATCCTTATGATGAACACAGTAGTGGTCTCGTAGTGTATCATTGGTAGACTAGTATTGTAGCATTAGTAGGGTAGTATTGTAGCAGTAGTTACCTAGTAGTGTAGCAGTAATAGTCTCGTAGTGTAGCAGTATAGATTAGTATTGTAGCAGTAGTAGCCTTGTAGTGAAGCAGTAGTAGACTAGTAGTAGTAGCAGTAGTAGACTAGTAGTAGTAGCAGTAGTAGACTTGTAGTTGTAGCAGTAGTATACTTGTAGTTGTAGCAGTAGTATTCAATTCAATTTATTTTGTATAGCCCAAAATCACAAATTTGCCTCAGAGGGCTTTACACTCTAGTAGGCTGGTAGTAGCAGTTGTTGGAGCCATAATGTAGTGTTGTTGCTTTCTTTTATCTTTGAGGGAAACACAGGGGGAATTGGGACATGTAGTTCCTACATCTGAACACAGGGTGGCACATTCATGTGAACTGGCATATCGGTAAGTGCCTGCTAATGAGAACAGGTGTGTGGATGAGAAACAAAATAGTTTTTGACCGTGGTCGTGTCAACGTTATCCTGTCTTGTGGTATCCTGAGTTGTGCTGCAACATGTAAGATTCATGTAAGGGCTCGTGCGTCGATGAAGGCTCGTGCGTCGATGAAGGCTCGTGCGTCGATGAAGAACGCAGCTAGCTGCGAGAACTAATTCCAACGGGTCACTTCCGACGGTTAGCGTATTGCGTCACTTCCGGTTCCACCGTGTGTGTTGATAACGTACTTGTCTCAGCTCCAGCTAAACCGAGCTAATTGTGTGATATTCTCCAGTACAAGCGCCTGATCACCTGCTGTACATCTTTCACATCTAAACACTCGACTCTCTTCTTCTTTTAGCGGCTCACCGCTTACATCTAACTGTCCTGTTTTCACTTTGTTTGTTCTGCTGATCGTTAGCTACCTCACTTAGCAGCTAGCGATGTCTTCCTCCTCTCCCTCTTCTGCTATCTCCTGCTCAGCGTGTCACATGTTTAGCTATTCCCCTGCCTTCTTTAATGATAACGATACATGTAAGAAGTGTAGTTTATTTGCTAGGTTGGAGGCAGGTCTCAGTGGGTTAGATGCACGGCTCCGCACCATTGAAGCTCAGACGTTAGCTACGTTAGCCATCCCAACTCCCATAGTCGGTGCGGACCAACTAGCTTTAGCTTCTGATAACGTTAACTGTTCCCCGGCAGCCCCCGAGCAGCCGAGGGACTGGGTGACTGTACGAGGGAGGCAGAAGCCGGGATCTAAGCAGTCCTCTGGACACCGCCACCCTCTCCCCGTTTCTAGCCTCTCGCCACTCAGCGGCACTGAGAAACCAACCTTGGTTGTCGGGAGCTCAATTGTTAGAAACGTGAAGATTGCGAAACCAGGGACCACAGTCAAATGTATTTCTGGGGCCAGGGCGGGCGACGTTGAGTCCTATTTAAAACTGTTGGCTAAAGACAAACGTAAATACAGTTAGATTGTAATACACGTCGGCTTTAATGACTCCTGGCTTCGCCACTCGGAAGTCACTAAAATCGGCGTGGAGTCGGTGTGTGCTTACGCCAAAACAATGGCGGACTCGGTAGTCTTCTCTGGCCCGCTCCCAAACACGGTGACTGATGAGATGTATAGCCGCATGTCAACTTTCCACCGTTGGTTGTCACGGTGGTGTCCAGCAAACAATGTGGGCTTCGTAGATAACTGGCGGTCTTTCCGGGGAAATGGAGCGGATCTCCTTTCTGCAAATATGACCAAGCTTATTGGTCGACCTCGTGCATGACAGACCAGGAAGCAGAAGCAGAGTTGTAGTCTTACACCCTTCTCTGCACTTCCTGCATTTTCTTTAGGGCAGCTGCCCACCTTTAACTCTATAGAGACGGTGTCTGTCCCACGGCCACTTAAATTAATTAAATCAAAAGTAACCAAAAGAGGAGTTATAGAAAACAACCTCATAAAGGTTAACACCACTACTGCAATAGTGCAACACGATAGGATAATTAAATGTGGACTCCTAAATATTAGATCTTTGTCTTCTAAAGCTGTATTAGTAAATGAATTAATATCTGACAACCATATTGATGTATTTTGTCTTACTGAAACCTGGCTGAGACATGAGGAATATGTCAGCCTAAATGAATCTACTCCTCCAAGTCATGTTAATATGCACATTCCTCGAGACACCGGCCGAGGAGGTGGAGTAGCTGCCATCTTTGACTCGGGTCTGTTGATGGGTCCTAAACCTGGATTGAACTGCAACTCATTTGAAAGCCTCGTTCTTAGTATTTCACATCCAACCTGGAAAACAGTACAGCCAATTCTGTTTGTCGTGGTATACCGAGCACCAGGTTTGTACTCCGAATTTATATCTGAATTTTCGGAGTTTTTGTCAAGTTTGGTCCTTAAGACTGATAAGGTTATTATTGTAGGTGATTTTAATATTCATGTGGATGTTAGCAATGATAGCCTTAGTGTTGCATTTAGCTTATTGTTAGATTCGATTGGCTTCTGTCAGAGAGTACAGGAACCGACTCACTGCTTTAACCACACCCTCGACCTTGTTCTTACATATGGCATTGATGTGGAGCATTTAGTAGTGTTTCCACAGAACCCTCTTTTATCAGACCATTGCCTTATAACTTTTGAGTTTATGCTACCAGATTGTACAGCGTTAGGCAAGAGTTTTTACACCAGATGTCTAACTGACGGTGCTGTTGCTAGATTTAAGGAAGCGATTCCTTCTGTATTTAATTTATTACCATGTCTCAATATAACAGATGACTCCTGTGCTAACTTTACTCCCTCCCAGATTGATCAGCTCGTCGATAGTGCTACTGGCTCACTGAGAGTGACACTGGACTCGATAGCCCCTCTAAAAAAGAGGATCATTAAGCAAAGGAGGCTCGCTCCATGGTACAACCCTCAGACCCGCATATTGAAGCAAGCATCACGGAAGCTTGAGGGTATATGGCGCTCCAACGGTCTGGAGGAGTCCCGGTTGGTTTGGCGGCATAGTCTGAGAACATATAAGAAGGCCCTCCGTAATGCCAGAGGAGCCTACTACTCATCACTAATAGAGAAAAACCAGAGCAACCCTAGGTTTCTCTTTAGCACTGTGGCCAGGCTGGCTGAGAGTCATAGCTCGGTGGATCCGTGTATTTCTATAGACCTCAGTAGTAATGACTTTATGAACTTCTTCAATGATAAGATTATGGCCATTAGAGACAGGATCGGTGATCTCCTGCCCTCGACTACTGCCGGTCCATCCTCAGGTGGGATGGCCATGGAGGAGGCTGTGGGCCCTGCTGTGCGTCTGGATGGATTTTTTACCATCAACCTCGACCAACTGTCTTCAATGGTTTCTACTTCTAAATATTCTACCTGTCTCCTAGACCCTGTTCCGACAAAGCTGTTTAAAGAAGTTTTACCCTTAATTTGTGCCTCTGTACTAGATATTATCAATGGGTCTTTACTAATGGGTCATGTACCACAGTCTTTTAAAGTAGCTGTAATTAAACCTCTTCTTAAAAAGCCCACCCTGGATCCAGAGGTGTTGGCTAACTACAGACCTATCTCTAACCTTCCCTTCCTCTCTAAGATACTGGAGAAGGTAGTCGCAAATCAGTTGTGCGACTTTTTACATAACAATAGTTTATTTGAGGAATTTCAGTCAGGATTTAGAAAGCATCATAGCACAGAGACAGCACTAGTGACAATTACTAATGACCTTCTAGTTGCATCAGATAGGGGACTTGTCTCTGTACTTGTCCTGTTAGACCTTAGTGCAGCATTTGACACCATTGACCATGACATCTTATTACAGAGACTAGACCAGTCGATTGGTATTAAAGGTACAGCACTAAGCTGGTTTAAGTCGTATTTATCAGATAGATCTCAGTTTGTATTTGTAAACGATGAGGCCTCGATGACCACCGCCGTTCGTCATGGAGTTCCACAAGGTTCTGTGCTTGGACCAATTTTATTCACCTTATATATGCTTCCCTTAGGCAATATTATCAGAAAACACTCCATAAACTTTCACTGTTATGCCGATGATCCATCCATCCATCCATTTTCGACCGCTTATCCGGGGTCGGGTCGCGGTGGCAGCAGGTTCAGCAGGCCGACCCAGGCTTCCCTCTCACCCGCAACACTTTCCAGCTCATCCTGGGGGACCCCGAGGCGTTCCAAGGCCAGCCGGGAGATATAATCCCTCCAGCGTGTCCTCGGTCTTCCCCGGGGCCTCCTACCAGTTGGACGTGCCTGGAAAACCTCTAATGGGAGGCGTCCAGGAGGCATCCTGACTAGATGCCCGAACCACCTCAGCTGACTCCTTTCGACACGAAGGAGCAGCGACTCGACTCCAAGCTCCCTCCTGATGTCCGAGCTCCTTACCCTATCTCTAAGGCTGAGCCCGGCCACTCTACGGAGGAAGCTCATTTCGGCCGCTTGTATCCGAGACCTCGTTCTTTCGGTCACGACCCAGAGTTCGTGACCATATGTGAGGGTTGGAACGTAGACCGACCAGTAAATGGAGAGCTTCGCCTTCCGGCTCAGCTCCCTCTTCACCAAGACGGACCGGTACAGCGCCTGTTTTACTGCTGCAGCCGCACCGATCCGCCTATCGATCTCACGCTCCACCTTACCCTCACTCGTGAACAAGACCCCGAGATACTTGAACTCCTTCGCTTGGGGTAGGCAGTTTGTCCCCACCTGGAGGGAGCAGTCCACCGGTTTCCGGCAGAGCACCATGGCCTCAGATTTGGAGGTGCTAACTCTCATCCCTGCCGCTTCACACTCGGCTGCAAAACGCCCCAGTGAATGCTGGAGGTCACGGTCCGAGGAAGCAAACAGGACCACATCATCCGCGAACAGCAGAGATGCGATCCCGAGATTCCCGAACCGGATCTTCTCCGCCCCCTGGCTGCGCCTAGATATCCTGTCCATGAAAGTCACGAACAGGACCGGTGATAAAGGGCAGCCCTGGCGGAGACCAACACCCACCGGGAACGTGTCTGACTTACTACCGAGGATACGAACACAGCTCCTACTGCAGGCGTACAGAGACCGGATGGCCCGTGCCAACGGGTCCGGCACCCCATACTCCCGCAGCACCCCCCACAAAACCCCCCGAGGGACCCGGTCGAAAGCCTTTTCCAAGTCCACAAAGCACATGTAGACTGGTTGGGCAAACTCCCAGGACCCCTCCAGTAGTCTTGCGAGGGTAAAGAGCTGGTCCACTGTTCCACGGCCGGGACGGAATCCACACTGTTCGTCTTGAATCTGAGGTTCGACAAGCGGTCGGAGCCTCCTTTCCAGCACCCTGGCATAAGCTTTTCCCGGGAGGCTGAGCAGTGTGATACCACGATAGTTCGAGCACACTCTCCGGTCCCCCTTCTTGAAGATGGGAACCACCACCCCGGTCTGCCAGTCCATGGGCACTGTTCCCGACCCCCATGCGACACTGCAAAGGCGTGTCAGCCAAGACAGCCCAACAATGTCCAGCGCCTTCAGCATCTCAGGGCGAATCTCATCCACCCCCGGCGCCTTCCCACCAAGGAGCTTTTTGACTACCTTAGTGACCTCTGCCAGGGATATGGGTGCAACCACCCCAAGGACTTCAGGCGCTGCCCCCTCTCCAGGGGACATGTTGGCCGGGTTTAGGAGTTCCTCAAAGTGCTCTTTCCACCGCCCGACGATGTCCACAGTCCGGGTCAGCAGTTCCCCCCCCCACGCTGAGAACAGCCTGGGGTAGGCCCTGCTTTCCCTTCCTGAGCCGTCGGATGGTTTGCCAGAACTTCCTTGAGGCCAACCGAAAGTCCTTCTCCATGGCCTCCCCGAACTCCTCCCATGCCCGAGTTTTAGCATCCGCGACCTTCGCAGCTGCAGCCCTTCTGGCTTGCCGGTACCTGTCAGCTGCTTCAGGAGACCCCTGGGTCAGCCAGGCCCGAAAGGCCTCCTTCTTCAGTTTGACGGCTTCCCTCACCCCCGGTGTCCACCACCGGGTTCTCGGGTTGCCGCCACGACAGGCACCGATGACCTTCCGACCACAGCTCCTAACGGCCGCGTCCACAATAGAGGCTTTGAACATGGTCCACTCGGATTCCATGTCCCCAGCCTCCCTCGGGATCTGTGAGAAGCTCTTCCGGAGGTGGGAGTTGAAGACCTCCCGGACAGGATCCTCTGCCAGACGTTCCCAGTTCACCCTCACTACACGTTTGGGCTTGCCAGGTCTTTCTAGCCGACTCCCCCGCCATCTGATCCAACTCACCACCAGATGGTGATCAGTTGACAGCTCTGCTCCTCTCTTCACCCGAGTGTCCAAGACATACGGCCGCAGATCAGATGATACGACTACAAAGTCGATCATTGATCTCCGGCCTAAGGTGTTCTGGTACCAGGTACACTTATGAGCCACCTTATGCTCGAACATGGTGTTTGTTATGGACAAACTGTGGCTAGCACAGAAGTCCAACAACAAAGCACCGTTCGGGTTCAGATCGGGCAAGCCGTTCCTCCCAATCACGCCCCGCCAGGTTTCTCTGTCATTGCCCACGTGAGCGTTGAAGTCTCCCAGGAGAACTATGGAGTCGGCAGGCGGGGCCCTTTCCAGGACCCCTCCCACCGACTCCAAGAAGGCCGGATACTCTGAAATGCTGTTCGGTGCATAAGCACAAACAACAGTCAGAGCCTTACTCCCCGCAACCCGTAGGCGCAGGGAGGCGACCCTCTCGTTCTCCGGGGAAAACTCCAACATAGCGGCGCTCAGCCGGGGGCTCGTGAGTATCCCCACTCCCGCCCGGCGCCTCTCACCCTGGGCAACTCCAGAAAAGGACAAAGTCCAACCCTTCTCCAGGAGCTTGGTTCCAGAGCCCGTGCTGTGCGTGGAGGTGAGCCCAACTATATCTAGCTGGTACCGCTCCACCTCCTGCACCAGCTCCGGCTCTTTCCCCGCTAGCGAGGTGACGTTCCACGTCCCTAGAGCTAGTCTATGCTACCGGCGATCGGCTCGCCCAGGTCTCCTGCCTGGCCCGCTGCCCGGTCTACATAGCGCCCGACCCCGATGCTTCCCCCTGCGGGTGGTGAGTCCACAGGGTTGCTGGTCCATGATCTTTTTTCGGGCTGAGCCCGACCGGGCCCCATGGGCGAAAGCCCGGCCACCAGACGCTCGCTGACGAGCTCCCCTCCTGGGTCTGGCTCCGGGAGGGTGCCCCGGTTTCCCTTGTCCGGGCGAGGTTGCTACAATCCGTGGGCCGTAATTCATCGGGGTTTTTTGAACCGCTCTTAGTCTGGGCTCTCCCCCGAGACCTGTTTGCCTTGGGAGACCCTACCAGGGGCTGACGCCCCAGACAACATAGCTCCCAGGATCACTGAGCCACTCAAACTCCTCCACCACGTTAAGGTGGCGATTCACGGCCGATGATACTCAACTATATCTGTCAATCAAGCCAGATGAAATCCACCAGGTCGCTAAACTTCAAGCGTGTCTTAAAGACATCAAAACCTGGATGACCTGCAACTTCCTGTTGCTGAACTCTGACAAGACTGAAGTTATTCTACTCGGCCCAGAACACCACAGAAATCAACTATCTGACGATATGGTTTCCCTGGATGGCATCGCTCTGGCATCCACCACCACCGTAAGGAATCTCAGAGTTATTTTTGACCAGGACCTATCCTTTGGCTCCCACGTGAAACAGATCTCAAGGACTGCCTTTTTTCACCTACGGAACATCTCAAAGATCCGGCACATCCTGTCTCAAAGTGATGCAGAAACATTGATCCACGCATGTGTTACTTCAAGACTGGATTACTGTAACTCCGTATTATCAGGCTGCTCCGGAAAGTCCCTTGGGTCTCTCCAGCTGATCCAGCATGCTGCAGCTCGTGTACTAACAAGGACTCGGAAGAGAGATCACATTACTCCTGTATTAGCTGCTCTCCACTGGCTTCCTGTAAGATCGAGAATCATATTTAAAATCCTCCTCCTCACCTATAAAGCCTTAGCTGGTGATGCACCATCATATCTTAAAGAGCTTATAGTGCCATATTACCCCACTAGAGCGTTACGCTCACTGAATGCAGGGTTACTTGTGGTTCCCAGAGTCTTAAAAAGTAGGTTGGGGGCTAGAGCTTTCAGTTATCGTGCTCCTCTTCTGTGGAATCAGCTTCCACTTTCAGTCCGGGGTGCAGACACAGTCACCTCATTTAAGAGTAGACTTAAGACTTTCCTCTTTGATAGCGCTTATACTTAGGGCTGTTTCAGGCTTATAGTTAGGGCTGGCTCAGGTTTGCCCTGGTCCAGCCCCTAGATATGCTGCTATAGGCCTAGACTGCTGGGGGACATCTTAGGATACACTGAGCTCCTCTTCTCTTCCTCTTTCGCTCCTCTTCTCTTCCTCTTTCACTCCTCCTCTCCTCTTCTTTCTCTCCATCTGGATAAACTATTGTCTCTTCAATGCACATTTCTAACTCTACTTTCTTTTTCCATGGATTCATGGCTGCCTGGAACCGGTCCTGCCCCGGGTCCTGCCCCGGGTCCTGCCGCCCCCCCACCCACCCCCCCTGCCATGGATCCATGGCTGCCTGGAACCGGTCCTGCCTGCTGCCATGGCCCTGCTGATGGAACCGGCCTGGAACCGGTCCTACCTGCTGCCATGGCCCTTCTGATGCCCCCTCCTCTCTACCGCCTTCTGCTTCATGGATTATCAGGATCATGGACCATGCCTAATACTCATTATATGAATAATTTCTGTCATATTCATTGAATGTGCTGTAACTACGCTATTCATTCTGGCCACATGACATCTATTGCTTCTGTCCATCCGGGGAGAGGGATCCTCCTCTGTTGCTCTCCCTCAGGTTTCTTCCCTTTTTTTCCCTGTGAAAGGGTTTTTACTATCTTTCTAGGGGAGTTTTTCCTGATCCGATGTGAGGTCCCGGGACAGGGATGTTATGTGTACAGATTGTAAAGCCCTCCGAGGCAAACTTGTATTTGTGATGTTGGGCTATATAAAATAAACTGAATTGAATTTAATTGAATGTTATGCTTCACTAACACGGAATAAATGGATCAAAGAGGCACAGCGCATTGGACAGTGGATTTGTTTGTAGAACACGCATCCAAACACATGTAATACCTAAATTGGTTAATGTTAGAGCCTCTACAGCAGTAGTAGCTTAGCATTGTAGCAGTAGTAGGGTAGTAGTAACGCTACTGGTGATAAAGAGCATAAAGAGATCATTAGAAAGTTCAAAGATGTTACACAAGACGAAGCAGCCTTTAATATCGGGGTCAACTGGAGCCTTACAAAGAAGAAATCTGTCTGTGAAAGAGGAAGAAGTTATTTCTTCATTTGGGAAATTGCAACATTTTCTCTGTTTGGACATGGGTTTGCCTCACTGACAATTCATCAGTTTGATAAATGATTTGTCAGCATAATAACAGTGATGGAACTAAGGGGATGAAACACATGAAAAAACTCAAAGTGAACTTTCTATAGAGTCTGAAGCAAATACACTTCACATGCAGAGTTGTCTTTATTGAAAAGCAGGAAATGTGCAGAATATAGTGATACAGATGATTAATATTCAATCATTCATTTACATTGTCGAACAAAAAATATTTGAAATAGTTTTATTTAATTGACATCAGGTTTACCAGGAGAAAACATACACTATTGATGCGTTCTGATATTACCAGTAGTATTACTGTAATATAACTATCACATTGTTTCATAGTGAAAGAGAGGAACAGTTAAGAAGACCATCTTCAACATGATTTAACAACATTGTTGGACCATGCCTTTTGTATAGGAGGTCCGGCACCTGAGGTTATCACCAAAAAGATTTAACCGCATGGCTGGACTTTGCTTAACACTTCAGTGAGTGTTGGGAACTCTCAGCTCTGCTGCCATGAAGAAGGCTTTTTGCTCTCACTGAAACACAGACAGGTACTCAGTGGAGCCTTGATTGCCTTCGTTGAGATTTGTATTGATTACAGTGAGACCAGCCTTGATGTAATCTTTGATCAAAGCTGTGTTGCCAAGGAGGGTGATGGCCTTAATAATGGGATTGCTGGATCCTCCTTCTTGTACCACAGGCACACTGGGTTACCACTGGTTTTATCGTTGAGGTTGACAGATGTGAAACCTTGCTGCTGGAAGGCAGTAGCCTCCTCTTCACTGGTGGAGACCTGCAGATCAGTGAGTGCACGCTTGGGGTCGGTGGTCTGACGGTACCAGATGAAGACGAAAGACCCTCCTGCTCCCCTCTTAATATCTTCATCCACACGGATGTGACCACTTTTCAACAGCTCGGTGTCTGATCCGTAGGAATCAGTGGCAGTGATGTCACAGATGTAGGTTTGTTTCTCTCTCTTCACCCAGAGATGGATCCAGGCCCCTCCGGTTCTGCGGTTCAGATCACAGGCCAGTCTCTCCCAGCCTAAGTGAAACTTTGCAGCTTCATTGTGTGCATCTGTAGTGACATCAATGCCCACTATGGGAGTATCATACTCTCCAGAGCCCTGGTAGGAACAAAGGTAGATGTTATCACCTCCTGCTTCAGCATTGAGATCTTTATCGATCTTTGTGTACCCTGCACTGGTCAATCCAGTAGCCATGCCATCGTTGAATGAATGAAACTTGAAGCCTGGTGATTGCTGTTGGCCCCTCTTTGTACCAAAGATAGATATGATTTCCAGATGCTCCGTTGTTCAGGTCATTAGGGATTTGCTTGAAGCCCTTGCCTCTGAGACTTTGCTCTTGGTCTTCATTCAGGGGCACTTCAAGTTCTGAGATGTAGGTGGTCATGGTGGGTAACTGCAGGAAAGACACATCATGAATAAACAGTTAGCAGCATGTCTTTGTGTCTTCAGGTGAGCTCCAATATTATCACTACAAATTAAAATATCAGAACTCAAACATTTCCACGTTTTCCAATGCGCCTTTGAGCGCACAGAGCCCCGCCCTCAGTAAACTATCAATGGATAAAAAAATGATGCTGCTGACCTGTATGCTTGATATGTGGCGAGAAGTTATCAAACAATAAAACATTTAATGTTGAAAGACTCTTCCAGAACAAACACACAGCATCTGCTTAAAAGTATCAAGCTGCAGATGAGCCAAGAAGAGCGATTTCTCAACTGCTGCAGCAAACTGAGTAAAGTAAATATACTTTCAGGAAGTGGATCACGTCTCTAAACTCCACTACTTCTGCTGGTTCTGTGGCAGCTCATGAGACAGTGAGGAGTCCGCTAGTCAAAACGGATCCGTCCTCCGTTTGCGGTGCTCTAAAAGTCCTGTAGTGAGGACACTCAGTGTAAACGTAGCAAAAGATATGCATTTTAAAATGTAAACCTCACGTGGGGATTGAACCTTTTATGTTGCAGTTCGAGGACAAACACCCTCCCACATTAGCCACAAATATTGATAGGACTTTAGGTCTGCATAGTTGTGTTCTGTGGGTTGTGTGTATGTGTGTCTCTTGATTGTGTCATTCCCTTGTGACACCTCCCTGGAGACATGCCACGTGCCAGCCTGCTTCAAGGCCTCCACCATCATCCCCGTCCCCAAGAAACCCAGGATCACAGGACTCAATGACTACAGGCCCGTCGCCCTGACCTCTGTGGTCATGAAGTCTTTTGAGCGCCTGGTCCTGTCCCCCTCAAAACCCTGACTGACCCACTCCTGGACCTTTGCAGTTCGCCTACAGGGCCAACAGGTCTGTAGACGATGCTGTCAACATGGCCCTCCACTACATCCTCCAGCATCTGGACTCCCCAGGAACCTACGCCAGGATCCTGTTCGTGGACTTCAGCTCTGCTTTCAATACAATCATCCCGTCTCTGCTGCAGGACAAGCTCTCCCAGCTGCACGTGCCCGACTCCACCTGCAGGTGGATCACAGACTTCCTGACTGACAGGAAGCAGCACGTGAGGCTGGGGAAACACGTCTCAGGCTCTCGGACCACCAGCACCGGTTCCCCCCAAGGCTGCGTTCTTTCCCCTCTGCTCTTCTCGCTGTACACCAACAGCTGCACCTCCAGTCACCAGTCCGTCAAGCTCCTGAAGTTCGCGGATGACACCACCCTCATTGGACTCATCTCTGGTGGGGACGAGTCCGCCTACAGGTGGGAGACTGAGCACCTGGAGACCTGGTGCAGCCAGAACAACCTGGAGCTCAACGCTCTGAAGACAGTGGAGATGGTTGTGGACTTCAGAAAGAACGCAGCCCCACCCGCCCCTCTCATCCTGTGTGACTCCCCCGTCGACGCTGTGGAGTCCTTCCGCTTCCTGGGCTCCATCATTTCCCAGGACCTCAAGTGGGAGCTGAACATCAGCTCCATCGCCAAGAAGGCCCAGCAGAGGATGTTCTTCCTGAGGCAGCTGAAGAAATTCAACCTGCCGAAGAAAATGATGGTGCACTTCTACACTGCCATCGTTGAGTCCATCCTCTGCTCCTCCAGCACCGTCTGGCACACCGCAGCCACTGCCAAGGACAAGGCCAGGCTGCAGCGCATCATCCGCTCTGCTGAGAGGGTGATTGGCTGTAATCTGCCATCCCTCCAGGACTTGTTCACCTCCAGGACTCTGAGGCGAGCTAGGAAGATTGTAGCTGACCCCTCTCACCCTGGACATATCCTGTTCGAGTCCCTCCCCTCTGGCAGGAGGCTGAGGTCCATCAGGGCCAAGACCTCACGCCACACAAACAGTTTCTTCCTATCGGCAGTCGGGCTCATCAACAGGGCCCGGGTCCCCCACTGACTGACTCTGTCACCCCCAGCTATTTTAATTTTTAATTTTAATTTTTATTCTTTTCATTTTTTTTTCTTTTTCTCTTCTTTCTTTCTCTTTACCGTTCACTCCTCTGCACACCTCATATTTAAACACTCGTCACTTTAACATACACTTTAACTTAAACAGACATGTCACTTTAACGTACACTCACATTAACGTATCTGTTGTCTGAGCACTTTCTTATCTTACACTTATTTTAATACCAATTGCACTGTTGTTATCGTTTATTGTTGATTGTTGATTGAAACGAAACATGCACTTTTATTAATCCACTTGGGGAAATTCTTCTCTGCATTTGACCCATCCCTGGATAGGGAGCAGTGGGCAGCCCTGTGAGGCGCCCGGGGAGCAGTTGAGGGTTAGGTGTCTTGCTCAGGGACACTTCGACATGTGAGCTATGGGGGGACTGGGGATCGAACCGGCTACCTTGTGGTTGCGGGACGACCACTCATCCCCCTGAGCTACAGCTGTTTGTCTCGTCTAACGTCCCATGTCCATGTCCAATGTATGCACCTTCCGCCTCAAAAAAATCCTCGTTTGTGTGAAAACATTCCTGGCTAATAAACAGTTTCTGATTCTGATTCTGATTCACCTGCCCTCAGACACTCCCATGGGTGTCCCCTGATTGTTAATTCCATACACCTGTGTTTCCCCTCTCTTATATATATATATACTCCCCCGCTTCTCCTTGTGTCTGTCTTGACTGTCTTTGTTTCCTTTGTGTTCATGTGCTGTGTCTCATGTTGTACGCCACCTCTTTGAGCTCTGGATGCTAGTTCCTAGTTTTGTTTTGTTTTGTATTTTGACTTAAGTAAAGAACGTTTTGGATTTTTCCCCTCAAACGTGCCTCCTATCATTTGCCTCTGCGCCTGAGTCTCTGCTCACCACACCCGGTCTTGACAGATCACTCAATTTGAATGTAATAATAAACCTATGACAATCTTAGAATTGTAGTTGGTCAATTTCACCTCCATAAGGCAAGATTCTCCAAATCTTCCCAAAAACTGATATTATTTTGTTTTTGTTTAAATTGTACATAAACATTCATCCTTATGATGAACACAGTAGTGGTCTCGTAGTGTATCATTGGTAGACTAGTATTGTAGCATTAGTAGGGTAGTATTGTAGCAGTAGTTACCTAGTAGTGTAGCAGTAATAGTCTCGTAGTGTAGCAGTATAGATTAGTATTGTAGCAGTAGTAGCCTTGTAGTGAAGCAGTAGTAGACTAGTAGTAGTAGCAGTAGTAGACTAGTAGTAGTAGCAGTAGTAGACTTGTAGTTGTAGCAGTAGTATACTTGTAGTTGTAGCAGTAGTATTCAATTCAATTTATTTTGTATAGCCCAAAATCACAAATTTGCCTCAGAGGGCTTTACAATCTAGTAGGCTGGTAGTAGCAGTTGTTGGAGCCATAATGTAGTTTTGTTGCTTTCTTTTATCTTTGAGGGAAACACAGGGGGAATTGGGACATGTAGTTCCTACATCTGAACACAGGGTGGCACATTCATGTGAACTGGCATATCGGTAAGTGCCTGCTAATGAGAACAGGTGTGTGGATGAGAAACAAAATAGTTTTTGACCGTGGTCGTGTCAAATTTATCCTGTCTTGTGGTATCCTGAGTTGTGCTGCAACATGTAAGATTCATGTTATGCTTCACTAACACGGAATAAATGGATCAAAGAGGCACAGCGCATTGGACAGTGGATTTGTTTGTAGAACACGCATCCAAACACATGTAATACTTAAATTGGTTAAGGTTAGAGCCTCTACAGCAGTAGTAGCTTAGCATTATAGCAGTAGTAGGGTAGTAGTAACGCTAGTGGTGATAAAGAGCATAAAGAGATCATTAGAAAGTTCAAAGATGTTACACAAGACGAAGCAGCCTTTAATATCGGGGTCAACTGGAGCCTTACAAAGAAGAAAGCTGTCTGTGAAAGAGGAAGAAGTTATTTCTTCATTTGGGAAATTGCAACATTTTCTCTGTTTGGACATGGGTTTGCCTCACTGACAATTCATCAGTTTGATAAATGATTTGTCAGCATAATAACAGTGATGGAACTAAGGGGATGAAACACATGAAAAAACTCAAAGTGAACTTTCTATAGAGTCTGAAGCAAATACACTTCACATGCAGAGTTGTCTTTATTGAAAAGCAGGAAATGTGCAGAATATAGTGATACAGATGATTAATATTCAATCATTCATTTACATTGTCGAACAAACAATATTTGAAATAGTTTGATTGATTTAATTGACATCAGGAGAAAACATATACTATTGATGCGTTCTGATATTACCAGTAGTATTACTGTAATAATAGTACTGAATAATGAACTTCATAGTTCACCCCTCTGGAAGAAGAACGACTCCAGAAACACACGAGAGGGAAAACTCAAGTCCACCATTCACACAGATAGAAAGGAAACACACACACAGGATGAGATCCAAACATCACTGGCCCTGGACCAAGACAGCCTCAGGTGTTATGGCAGAGATGAAGAGGTTGAGCATGAGAACAGAATTAAAGTGTGTTTGATTTACCAAAGTATTTGGAAGAACAACAATTTTTTGGAACTCCTTCAGGTAATGATTGCACAATGACTAACCTGCTGGAAGGATGATGGTAACAGGTACGAGTGTGTGTGTGTGTGTGTGTGTGTGTGTGTGTGTGTGTGTGTGTGTGTGTGTGTGTGTGTGTGTGTGTGTGTGTGTGTGTGTGTGTGTTTGTGCGTGTGTGTGTGTGTGTATGTTTGTGCGTGTGTGTGTGTTTGTGCGTGTGTGTAAAAAGTAGTTTATTTTAGATGTCATAATGGTGATCCATATTTGAGTTCTGATATTTTAATTTGTAGTGATAATATCGGAGCTCACCTGAAGACACAAAGACATGCTGCTAACTGTTTATTCATGATGTGTCTTTTATGCAGTTACCCACCATGACCACCTACATCTCTGAACTTGAAGTGTCCCTGAATGAAGATGAAGAGCAAAGTCTCAGAGAGAGGGAATTCAAGGATATCACTATTGACCTGAACAAAGGAGCATGTGGAAATCGTATCTATCTTTGGTACAAAAAGGGGTCAACACCAATCACCAGGCTTCAAGTTTCATTCAACGCTGAAATGGCTACTGGATTGACCAATGCAGGGTACATAAAGATCTTTAAAGATCTCAATGCTGGAGCAGGAGGTGATAACATCTACCTTTGGTCCTAACAGGGCTCTGGAGAGTATGATACTCCCATAGTGGACATTGATGTCACTACAGATGCACACAATTAAGCTGCAAAGTTTCGCTTCGGCTGGGAGAGACTGGCCTGTGATCTGAACCGCGGCACCGGCGGGGCCTGGATCCATTTATGGGTGAAGAGAGAGAAACAAACCTACATCTGCAATATCACTGCCACTGATTCCTACGGATCAGACACCGACCTGTTGAAGAGCGGTTACATGCGTGTGGATGAAGATACTAACAGGGGTGCAGGAGGATCTTTCGTCTTCATCTGGTACCGTCAGACCACTGACCCCAAGCGTGCACTCACTGTTCTGCAGGTCTCCATCAGTAGGGAGGAGTCTCATGCCTTCCAGCAGCAAGGTTTCACCTCTGTGAATGTCAACCTCAACGATGAAACCAGTGGTAACCCGACGTACCTGTGGTACAAGAAGGGGGGATCCAAGAATCCCATTAAGGCCCTCGCCCTGCTTGTCAACAAAGCTTTGGTTGATGACTACATCAAGGCTGGTCTCAGAGTTATCATTAAAGATCTCAACGCAGGCCAACCATGCTGAACTGAGTACCTGTGTGTGTGTATGAGAAAAAATAAAAGCCCTCTTCATGGCAGCAGAGCTGAGAGTTCCCAACACTCACTGAAGCGTTAAGTCCAGCCATGCAGTTAAATCTTTTTGGTGACGGCCTCTTTAACTTTTTTCTCTTTTTCTATATAAAAATGATGATTCCTCATATTAAAGTCACTCAATAATATCACAAAGTATCATAATGGTTTATGGGTTTGTATGTTAAAGTGTTCTGTGAGAGGATAAGAGATAGATATAGAAAGGCATAGTCCAACAATGTTGTTAAATCATTTTGGTGATGGCCTCCTTCACTTTTCCTCTTTTTCACTATGAAACAATGTGATAGTTATATTACAGTAATATCAGAAAGTATCAATAGTATATGATTTCTCTTGTTAAACCTGATGTCAATGAAATCAATCAAACTATTTCAAATAGTGTTTGTTCAACAATGTAAATGAATGATTGAATATTAATCATCTGTATCACTTTATTCTGCACATTTCCTGCTTTTCAATAAAGACAACTCGTCATTCTCTATAGAAAGCTGACTTTGAGTGTTTTCATGTGTTTCATCACCGTAGTTCCATCACTGTTATCATGCTGACAAATCAGAGTATCAGAGAACAAACAAAAGTTTTAGTCTTGTAGTGGACTTTGCTGTCAGATATGTTATTGTGTTGTATTTAAAGTCAAAACCTTTGAAAGCCCATTTAGAATTGGCCCTCTGTGTCATGTGTGGGATGAAATGAGCACAAGTATATTTCAATCAGGAGAGACTAGTTACGGAATAAGCATAATTTATTACACCATACAACACAATTGCCTACAAATGAATTGTGCAAAGTCTTTGGCGATTAGACTCCATCCTGTACTAGGATAAGCAATGGGGTAGAGATGCTGACATCTGCGGCAGCAGAATCCCCCCTGGAGTCTAGACACTGGTGGTGAAGAAGAAGAAGAAGAAGAAGAAGAAGAAGAAGAAGAAGAAGAAGAAGAAGAAGAAGAAGAAGAAGAAGAAGAAGAAGAAGAAGAAGAAGAAGAAGAAGAAGAAGAAGAAGAAGAAGCCGAGAGATGACGAAGCCCCTCTGAGGAATCACGCCGGACCACCTGCTGACTGGTGGTGCCCGGGGTGGAGGAGGGTCGCCTCGGTTAGAGCTGCAAAGATAACTGACAGCCCTGCGGAGAAACCATTTAAAGTAGACACAACGCTGTGATAGGTTTAGGTAAATGCTCTGACAGGTTGGTTCATTCACGCCCCCCTAATCAGCTGATGGAGCCACCGCTGTGAGACTACCGCCTGGCTCCTGAATGAACCAGCCCGTAACTCTTGTCTTCCTTACTGAACTTGCGCATGAGCTTCATTTCAATCAGGAGAGACTAGTTACGGAATAAGCATAATTTATTACACCATATAACACAATTGCCTACAAATGAATTTTGCAAAGTCTTTGGCGATTAGACTCCATCCTGTACTAGGATAAGCAATGGGGTAGAGATGCTGACATCTGCGGCAGCAGAATCCCCCAAAAGGCTTAATTTTGGCGTGCCGAAATAAAGCACCACCTGCCACCGCCACAGCAGATACCTAAGGCCCCCACCTACCCCAGCGTAAAATAGGACTAAGGAAACAAAGCAAAAGACAGGAAAGTCTCAAGGGACCGCAGACCAGGATACGGGGGTCCCCAATGACCGCAGCAGCTAGTAGTGCCGAGCCAGAATCCGGCACTACCCACAGCAGGACCCGCACGGGTCCCGAAGAGTGACAGAGGGGTCCGGACAGACCGCAGGGAGCTAGCATTGGGGTCAAGACAGACCGCAGACAAGGACAGATATGGTCCTGTGTAGACCGCAGAACAGGACAGGGTGGAACAAAACTACCACGATAAAGTACAGGGGGATATTAAGATCCGGAATAGAATGAGGGTCTCGTCGCACACCCAAGGAATGGATAGGTGAAGTCAAGGGAGACCGTAGACAAGGATAGATAGGGTCCGGTGTAGACCGCAGAACAGACTAACGGAGGGTCTCCGCTGCGCCCAGAGCCGTGGCATAACTAACGAAGTATACAAACCATTGTTGAATATCGTCCCCTGACATCTATGCAGAGACCGCAGAACAGGACAGGGGTGTCTAGTTTAGACCGCAGGATCGGGGGTCTTCAGTTGAGATACGGGGGTAATATATTCTACCAGTATCATAAAGCGTTCTCCGGTAAAGCCGCGTTGTACGTATCGCAGTACAACAGTCGGCTGGACTGGGGCACGTTGAACACAGAGGTGCTGCTGATGGTGGCTGGCGGCTCACAAGTGCTGGCGT
Source organism: Myoxocephalus aenaeus (assembly GCA_038501785.1). NCBI lineage: Eukaryota > Metazoa > Chordata > Actinopteri > Perciformes > Cottidae > Myoxocephalus > Myoxocephalus aenaeus. The sequence continues at coordinate 384,545 of JBAMJR010000087.1, forward strand.
GCGGGTCCTGCGGGGATGGCGGGCACCAATCGCAGTTGTGTCCATCGGCGGCGTTCCAGCCACCTCTCCCGGGCCACTCTAGGGCGGGGCAGCAGCTTACTGTCCAGCGTCATATCGAGACTCCGGACCATGAGGTGCATAGGCGAGGAGAGCCTCCGATTTGTGGTCAATTCAATGAAAGTGTGTGTCCATTTCATGAGTGTCGTTTTCTCCATGTCTGTAGTTTCTGCAGGGATGCACATCCCCGGTCTGTCTGCCCTCGGCGTGCACCCAGCAGCCGCCGGGGGGGTGGGCGCTTCATGGTTCAAAGAAATGCTGAAAGTACATCCTTCTTGCTAGCGAATTGCGCTCTCATCCAGACTCAGTTTTCGTAGATCAGCTATTGACAGGGTTGTCACAGGGGTTCCGGGTAGGAGTTCTTTCCTTGCCTACCGAGACATTCGTGTCTAGAAACCTCCAGTCTGCGGTGACGGATGCGGGAACGGTCAGGCAGCTGCTTGAGAAGGAAGTTAGCAAAAAATATGTCATCGGTCCGTTTAAGTCCTCACCGTTTCCTGTATTTCGCACTAGTCCCGTTGGCGTAGCAACGGGGAAATATTCAGGGAAAAAGAGGCTTGTATTCGACTTGTCAGCGCCCCGTCATGGACCATTTGTCAGTGTTAACTGCCTCATCCCTCCCGAGCCGTTTGGGCTGCGTTATGCCTCGGTAGATAATGCCATTAAGTTGATAAAACTGGCGGGGCCAGGGGCGTGGCTGTCCAAGGCCGATATTACTGACGCATTTAAGATAGTTCCGATGCATCCTTCACAGTGGCATCTGTTCGGGATCAGGTGGGAGTCAAGGTTCTATTTCGGGGTTCGGCTGACGTTCGGATGCAGGAGCAGCCCGTCTATTTTTAATCAGGTTTCCGAGGCGTTATGTTGGATTCTGCTTAACCGAGTCAGGGTTCCTGCCGTGTTGCATTTGCTGGACGATTTTTTGCTGATCGATCCTCCTCGTGATAGCTCAGGCACTTCGCTGCGCAAACTGAAGGATTGTTTCCGCGTTCCATTGTCGGAGCAGAAAACCATGGGGCCGGTAACCCGGCTGGAGTTTCTGGGCATTACGCTCGATACACTGGAGATGAAAGCGTCCCTTTCGGTAGCAAAATTGGAGCGCATTTGCGAGATTGCGAAAACATGTTGCGGGGAGGGGTTCGTGACTAAGAGGCGGTTATTCTCCCTCTTGGGGCATCTGAATTTTGCCATGCGCGTTATTCCACAGGGACGCTCGTTTATCTCCCGGTTGCTGGATATGGCAGGGTCAGTGCCCGATTTGCAGGATCGGGTAGTTCTGGATGAGGGGTGCCGTTCAGACTTGAGGTTTTGGGCGCTGCTGCTTGAACATTGGAATGGGGTGACGTTCTTCTATGATGATCTGGTGAATTCCTCAGACGCGTTACAATTTTTTACTGATGCTGCTCCCTCAGTGGATCGGTGGTCCTCCTCCGCCTTTGCCTCATACATCCGACCAGACCTCGACACCATACTGTTAAACCAAAGGTCCTTGCTGCCGTAGATGGGTACGGCATACATATAACTGGTGGTGGTGGTGTGTGTGGCGCTACTTGTCTTCCGTGTGGACGCTGATATGATCGTGGGACGGGCATTTCTGGTTCCAGCTAAGGACCTGATGCTCGTGATTCTTGTCACTGTGAGCTCACGGGTCCTCCTTGGGATCCACTTCTACGGTAAGCTTTCTTTTCCTGCTTCTCCGTTGCCTGGCTTAAACGGTTCTCCCTGCCTTCTCTGGTTTACGTTGCCCCGCTTAACGTAATGTTTCTACTTCGCTTGTTGACGTTGCCTGTTTTAACGTAATAGTTTCTCAGCATCAGGGGCCTGATGTATTCTGTTCTCAGTTTCCTGGGTTTAACGTTGCCTGGCTTTACGTTGCTGCCTCAGTTTCCTAGGTTAACGTTGCCTGGCTTAACGTGTTCTTCCAGTTTCCTATCCATACAATAGAGGTGTGACGCCACCCATTCTCGTTTCGCTAGTCTTGAACGGGACCCGTCTGTGTGTGACGCTCGTCAGGTCTGGCGCGTTTGCAAGGTGTCATGGTGACCCGGCAGATTAGGACAGGCTGTCCTGGTCGTGATCCATCCTAGGTGACAGGCATCGTCTGGGTCGGGTCCTGTCAGATGTGCCGCCACTGGTCCTGGTCTCGGCGTCGGGTTACGGCATAGCTGCGCCAGGTCGTGTCACGGCAGAGATTGGTAGGCTCTGGTCCGGGTTCTGGTCCGTCAGGTACTGTAGTTGCCGGTCTGTGCGACCCGCCGTAGTACGACACTTGCCGGCCTTAGCGTGTCCCCGCGTAGTAGGTCACCTTCTCTTTCCCGGCATTTCTGGTCTGTGACCGGTCATACTGTAATTGACACCTCTCGTTTCCCGGACGGACTTCCCCGGCTTGGAGTGTCACGTGTGGCATATGCCCCAGCTCATCTGTCCTGCGGTTTAAACTAGACACCCCTGTCCTGTTCTGCGGTCTCTGCGGTCTGTCTTGACCCCAATTCTAGCTCCCTGCGGTCTGTCCGGACCCCTCTGTCACTCTTCGGGACCCGTGCGGGTCCTGCTGTGGGTAGTGCCGGATTCTGGCTCGGCACTACTAGCTGCTGCGGTCATTGGGGACCCCCGTATCCTGGTCTGCGGTCCCTTGAGACTTTCCTGTCTTTTGCTTTGTTTCCTTAGTCCTATTTTACGCTGGGGTAGGTGGGGGCCTTAGGTATCTGCTGTGGCGGTGGCAGGTGGTGCTTTATTTCGGCACACCAAAATTAAGCCTTTTGGGGGATTCTGATGCCGCAGATGTCAGCATCTCTACCCCATTGCTTATCCTAGTACAGGATGGAGTCTAATCGCCAAAGACTTTGCACAATTCATTTGTAGGCAATTGTGTTATATGGTGTAATAAATTATGCTTATTCCGTAACTAGTCTCTCCTGATTGAAATGAAGCTCATGCGCAAGTTCAGAAAGGAAGACAAGAGTTACGGGCTGGTTCATTCAGGAGCCAGGCGGTAGTCTCACAGCGGTGGCTCCATCAGCTGATTAGGGGGGCGTGAATGAACCAACCTGTCAGAGCATTTACCTAAACCTATCACAGCGTTGTGTCTACTTTAAATGGTTTCTCCGCAGGGCTGTCAGTTGTCTTTGCAGCTCTAACCGAGGCGACCCTCCTCCACCCCGGGCACCACCAGTCAGCAGTTGGTCCGGCGTGATTCCTCAGAGGGGCTTCGTCATCTCTCGGCTTCTTCTTCTTCTTCTCCACCACAAGTGTCTAGACTCCAGGGGGGATTCTGCTGCCGCAGATGTCAGCATCTCTACCCCATTGCTTATCCTAGTACAGGATGGAGTCTAATCGCCAAAGACTTTGCACAATTCATTTGTAGGCAATTGTGTTATATGGTGTAATAAAGTATGCTTATTCCGTAACTAGTCTCTCCTGATTGAACTAATATTTGTTCATATTTCTGCTAAAAGCAAATGATTCAAGTGCAACAAAAAGACAGTGAAGAGCACGAGTGCAGCAGCTTCTTTCTTCACTATCGGGGGTGTCATTTTTAATGGGGACCTCATTAACGGCTCTACGATTATTTTACCTTTATTTTCATCGACACTATTGGACGTCTGTTAAAAGGCCGGGACCTTTACTTCTGTTTGGTAGTCGAGAGCAGAGAAATCAATGGAAGGCTGATATTTACAATATTTTATATTTCTATAAGTGAGCATGATGAATCATATTTAATAACAACTTGAATTGAGGTTAAATTAATAAAACTAACACAATTGCTTTGTTTTCCGCAGAACCTGAACTTCCATTTCAGCTCATAACACCTTGTTAGAAATATTCTAAAATACCAACACTTAAACATGAAGGAGAAATTTGATCCAAACTTGTGTTTAATTTATTTTCATAATGATACAATGATCCAGTGAACGCTGCTGTTTGTTTCCCGCTCGCTGTGAGACATTTAGTCACCAGATTTCTGGCACTTTGGTTGTTTTTCTTTGTTTTCTGTGTTCAGTCGTTCTAAAATAGCCAAGGATCGGCCCAAGCTTTGGTCTCTTACATCTCCCCTAAATAGCTGAGTACCGTAAAATGCGGGTTCTAAGGCACACCCTTTTACACGCCGCATCTACTAAATTGAAAGAAAAAGTTGTATTTAATCATAAACAGGCCGCGTCAGATTATAAACCGCTGTTGCTGCTGCTACTGCACGCGTCCCGCTGCCCAAGTCGGGCGTCGGTGACAGCGGTGGGATACATAATAATAATTCATTCAACTGGACCCAAGCAGAGTCGGCAGCCGAACCCGGGCCGACTTGTTTCTTCTGGTGTGCCGGCTTCGGACAGCAGGGGGTTTGGCTGCTGCTGCCGCTGCTGAGAGGATCCTCTTTTACAGTGAGAACACTCATGAAGGGGATTTGGGAATATTTCACGTGAATGTTGTACGTCTCTGCAACTGCTGATAAAATTTAGAATCGTAAAAATCCACAAATCCGCCGACATGTTTGGGACTTCCACAACAAGTATAAAGCAGAACTAGTGGTTATTTATTCCATAGTCGATACCAGAAAAGAAAGCTCTTTTTCACGGAGAGACCCGACGGTGATAAGCCACGCCCCCTTTGTGGCGTTTGGCGTGAACACCCTCGTTTCACAGAGAAAGTTGCTTACATATATTTATAACATTAACATAAATGCATGTACAATATTTTTACACTTGAATAATCAAATACAAAGAGAGTTATTTAACAATATGTTCGGTAGTAGTTACATTTATACAGTGTTACAGTAACAACCCTTTCAGGGCGACCATGATGCTGATGTGGAACGGGGTGAAGAGGAGTTTGAATCTACAGCTTGTTTTCTTCTTCACAACGAAGCTAAGATGCACAATTCCCTGGAGTTCAAGATGATGTCATCAAATGTCTTATTTAGTCAGGCCAGCAGTCCAAAAGAAATACAAATATGAACTTATTAACTTATTAACTTAGCTGTATTGCAAAGACAAGAAAGAGCAGCAACTTTTCAAAATAGTTGTTCCTTTAAAAAAAAGCTGATTGACTAATCATTGCAGCTCTGACATGAAACACAGTGCAGAGGCCAAAGAGTTCACTTTGCTCACTCAAGACTCCTCACAGCAAAAGAAGAGCTTCAGTCGCTTTTGCGAGTGACCCAAAACATGTTGAACATTAAGTCACAGCGCCCTCTAGTGGCCACAGGAATTATGATTCTCCTGTGTGGAGCAGAGGAGGAAGTCATGTGATGCATTATAGAGTCACAAAGGGTTCATCCAAAGTCCCCGTTTCCCTCACCATGCGAGGAGAGAGGAAACGAGGAAACATGTCTTATTAAGAGAAATGAGACGTCCTTTCCTCTGAAGACTCATGTGAAGCGACGTGTGTTTCTGATGAAGGATCAGCTGTCAGTCATCAGTCTACTAATACTAATAAAGACAGTTATCATCAGTGTATTAATACTAATAAAGACACAGTTATCATCAGTGTATTAATAATAAAGACGTTATCATCAGTGTATTAATACTAATAAAGACACAGTTATCATCAGTGTACTAATACTAATAAAGACAGTTATCATCAGTGTATTAATACTAATGAAGACACAGTTATCATCAGTGTACTAATACTTGTAGGAGCGGTCGGTAAATAACGCGCATTTTCGTAGTGTCACTTCATATCCTTTTATTGTATAACAGAAAAATAAATGAAAACCCGCTTTGTATCTAAATGCGTTTCAGAAGGTCGATATCTTAATGCATTCTGATAATGCCGTCTTCATGCGGTCTTCATGCGATCTTTATGCGGTTCTCATAATGCGGTCTTAATACGATCCTTTCCTTAATGCGGTTAAAAATAGGTTCCCCTTCCGCTCTCTAAACAAAAACACACCTGCCTGCACTCAGGTGACGTCTATATATAATGTTGACGCCACCTGACATCATTGCGTCATCAAAACATCACGAATCAAACAGACAGGTAAAACACAAATCATATAATGGCTTCTACACTCTGGCCCCTAATTGACCGGTATAGGGCAATTCACACATGTATACATAAGAAGCCAATTCTTAAGAGTCCTTTGTGACAATATTCAAGATTGTCACGTGTCCATAGAATTTCAAAAATAAGCCAAAAAAGTAATCTATTTAGTTACGATAATCCATTTTGTGAAAAGGTTCATAGAATTTCAGCAAAAAGTTCAACAAAAAGTTATTGACGGAAAGAGAAGAAAGAAGAAAGAAAAGGTTCAAATAAAGTCCTTTCAGGGGTTCAGTAAGTAAAGGCAAAGGGACCCGTCTCATCAGGTCATGTCTTGTAGAAGGCACAGCTTTGTGATGGGCCTTTCCAAGGGGCCATTTTGTGTTCTGATATTGACCCGACGTACAAGTCCTCTTTTGTCAGGGAAGATTTCGGTGATTCTGCCCATGGGCCAGGAGTTGCGTGGTGAGCTTTCATCGATGATCAGCACTATGTCTCCATGCTTTTTTATTAATAATAAACACGTTATCATCAGTGTATTAATACTAATAAAGACACAGTTATCATCAGTGTACTAATACTAATAAAGACAGTTATCATCAGTGTATTAATACTAATAAAGACACAGTTATCATCAGTGTAGTCGGTTTAACAAACTGCATTGAGTATTTATTAGTGCTGTCATATTAGCGCGTTATTAGCGCGTTATTAACGGCGTTAACGCAACCCAATTTTAACGGCGTCAATTTTATTAACGGCGTTAACGCATTTTAATTTTTCAATTTTGTTCTCGCGAGCACCACGCCGGATGTAGCTCAACCGGAAGCAAAACAATAGGCACGCCGTTTGGGCTTGGAAGCTAGGCTAACGTTACGGTTTGAAATGAATGAATGGTGAGCGCGATACGGCAAAATGAATGATAAGACGCTAATGAATGGAAAGTTTACTTTCAAAAAGTTGTCAGATGGTTCCCTTGACAAGACCAAAGTGGTATGTGCAATTAGTCATTGTGAACTGAGCTATCATCGTAGCCTATCCAGTCTGAAACACCACTTGATGGCCAAGCACACAGCTGATGCTAACTCTGCGCCCCCTCGTCATAGCAGACAAGAATGGATGACTTCAGAAACACATGGACACCACAACGAAGAACACACTTATTGCAGCCATAGCTAAATGGGTGGCTACTGCGTGTAGGCCTGTTAACGTTGTGGAGGACGAGGGTCTAGCTGATAGAATACGCATCGCATCCAACGACAGGACCTACGAATTGCCTTCGAGAGCCTGACTGCTATGTTCACAGCTCTCTCTCTCTCTCTCTCTCTCTCTCTCTCTCTTCAGCCCTTGTTTACCTGAAATGTGCACTTTATAATTTTATTTTGTATGCCCTTGTTTACCTGAAATGTGCACTTTATAATTTTATTTTGTAAACCCTTGTTTACCTGAAATGTGCACTTTATAATTTTATTTTGTAAACCTTTGTTTACCTGAAATGTGCACTTTATAATTGTATTTTGTACCGCGCTGTTTGGCAGTTGTTTTTCAATAAAATAAAACATTTGCATAAAGCAAGCCAATCCACTTTTTCATGTTGATAAGAGCATTAAAATGAAGAAGCAAAAAAATTGTGATTAATTGCGATTAATCGCGAGTTAACTATGACATAAATGCGATTAATCGCGATTAAATATTTTAATCGTTTGACAGCACTAGTATTGATACACAGTGTGTGTATTTATACTGTGTTCTGTGTTCTGTTTATAATTGCTGGACTGATTTCTATCGGCGGAATGTGTTTGTTTTATTCATGAATTATTTGCGTCTGTATCTTTTGAAACTCTCATTGTAAAGTAATTATTAAAAAACTGAATATGATTATGGTTTCACTTGAACACAAATAAATATAAATAAGCAGTAAAACAGTAGAGAAATATTAATATACAGACTGAATAGAAAGTACTTAAACGTATTGCACGTAAATACACGTAATATACGTAATAATATTGCACCAGGTGAGTGATAAAGTGACCAAGTTCAGTTCAAAGTGTTCAGTTGTCAGAGTTGTCTACTGGGAGCTCAGCTGTATGGAGTGTGAATCAGGATCTCTAGTACTTAATAATAATAATAATAATAATAATAATAATAATAATAATAATAATAATAATAATAATAATAATAGTATGTATATGTAATACTAATATGTATATATATATACATATTAATTCCCAACAAACAGAATAAAAAAAGATACTGAAATAGTACTTGATAGCACTTACTTGAGTTATTTTTCAGAATATCTGTTATATCCAACTGTCATTTTTCCTTGCAGAGGCTTCCAATTATCTGTCTTCTTTCATGCTCATATTTCTGACAGTGTAAAATAACATGTTCTATTGTTTCCTCTTGTTCACAATAGTCACACTTGCCTGTTTCATGTTTCCATATTTTGTATAGCGTACTGTTAAGGCCAGTGTGTCCAAATCTAAGTCTTGATATGAAATACGTATAATAATCTTAGTCCCGCAGTGGGGAAATTGCAGGTTTACAGCAGCATTGAACATAAGAAAAGTAAAAAAAAAAAAAAAATCAAGTAATATAAATAAACAGTAAAGCAGTAATAAAAACAGTAAAGAAGAATACAGTAGCAATATTAAATATACAGACGGAATAAAAAAGAAGATAAAGTACTTAAATGTATTATCGCTGTTTCTTCTCTCCTGTTCCTTCCGGCACATCGCATTTCTCCCACTTTCCTCTGGACTCTATCACCCGTTTCTGGCCTGTAAGCTGTCTGTGATGAACTAGAAGAGAGAATCTACACGCTGTACCAGATTCATAGATCTGGTAAACAAACAGCACAGAAAGCAGCTTTTATGTCTACATTTTATGTATTGAATAAAAAGTAAACGTATGATTGAAAAGCTAAAGGGAGAGAGCTGCTGTCCTTCAGACATGAAGAGTTACTGACTGCTGACCCCTGGTGGTGAAAACAGATCAGCGCACCATAGTGTAAAATGTAAAAAGAAAAGAGGTTAAAAACAACGTTTAAATGTTAAATTGTTTTTAACCTGTAATCGTGAACAACAATGTGTATTATTATGATTTTGTTCGGTTTTTAAATGATTTAATGATAATCACTAGGTATGTGTTTAAATACTTTATTTGCTGAGAATATAAAAGTCGGACAGATTTCAGTTGCCTTCAGGGAATAAACAGGAAGTCAAAGAAACGGTTACATCCAGTTAGATCTGCTCGTTGACCACGTGTTCATGACGTCAGAGCAGGTCTGGATCCAGTCGGACACACATCTACCGCGCATGCGTTGTGAGGAGATCCATTCTGCGGACCGTCTCGTCTCTCGTCTCCTCCTGAGTTTGTCTCCATGTCTGAAGCAGAAATGTTGAGACTGTTGGTGAAGCAGGAAGTCCACGCGGTCGTTGAAGAGTCTTTTGGGGAGTTGGACGGATTAATAGAAGATTATGAGGAGACAGTTTCTCGTCTAAGAGAACATGAGCTACACAGATCAGGTTTGTGCTTTTTCATTATTGTTCCCGGTCTTCATGCTCGTTTTACGGGTGCAGTGTGGCAGCTGTGTCCGGGGATCCAGCACGTAGCCATGGCCCCATTGTTTACACGGATCCGCTGTTAGCAGCGCTGACTCGCCATCAGAGGGCGGACAGGACAACGGAGAGCGGGAAGAGGAAGGGAGGAGGTCTGCAGTGTTTGTTGATGCTAGATGCTGTAACGCTGGACACGTCTGTTAAGGAACAGACCTGTACAACGGACATGGAGCTGCTAGCTGTTAGCATGAGGCTAAGCTACGTACCAAGGGAAGTCTCGCATGTTCTCGCGATAGCTGCGGGTATCCTTCCACCCCCTAGACCAGGGGTGTTGCACTAATGTTCAACCAGGTCCAGTTTGAGAAAATGTCCTCATGCAAAGGTCCAGAACATCACAGTAATGTCTAGCTTGCGCTATGATTTAGTCCCATATGTATTGAAGTAGCCAGCAGTTGTTTCAACATCTGAATTTAGTCATCCACTAAATGATAAATAAATAAATAATATCTCAACCATATTTATTATGAGTTTTAAAATTTAACTGAATGAATTATAAATACTCTAATAATAAACAAATAATCTTCTCTCATTTCAATTACAATTGGGGCTGGATTTAAAAATGAAAAAAAAATGTTTATCTTACTAAATAAAGTACTCATTTTACAAAAATAAATTTAACTTAATTATTTTTGCCCTGTAGCTTTAAATTCAGTTAAACCAGGTGTCTAGTGATGTCAACCAAAAAAAGCTACGCCATTATATTATTCTAAATTGTGTCTGAGGGACTATCATATTGACTCTTAGATTTTTATATATATATATATATATAAGGGACCATGTACAATTAAAACATAAATGTCACCATTTGATGCACTGTACCATATTTTAGCTACAGTTAATTCACATCTGTAGTCCCTTGACAGACCATAACAAACATAAAACAAGAGCAAACAGTACAGGATAAAAGACACAATACAACATTATATGTGGGGAGAAGGGCACACAATGCAATCTACAGTACAGCACATTGAAAATAAGTTATAAAAAACGTTAAAAGTAAGTACAAAAAATACATTAAAAATAAGTGATACAAGCCATTTAGGATTTTATAGACCATGCACACATTTGTAAATATTCTAAAGTTCACAAAGCTCAGCAGATTGTATTTCTCCAGTATCCTACAGTGATGGAAATCCAATGGCTTTTTGTCTAATGTTTTAAGAGTTTGTTTATATAGGGATTCCAGTGGTCTTATGGTTGTTTCACCAGCCTGCCCCCAACATGTGATGCAATATGATATATGTGAAAGGACCATGGCATGCATAAAAATCTTGGCAGCATCCAGTAAGAGACAGTTTCTAATATGTTTAAAATTAGCCATATTGTACTTTATAGTTATCACCATTCTCTTAACATGTTTTTTTGCAGTTCAAATTTTGATCCAGTATCATGGCAAGATAATTATAATCAGTAACAATATCAATCCTTTCACCTTCGATAAGAATATCAGCGTCAGGAGGTTGTGTCATGGTTTTGTCTTGTTGACATTTAGACTCAGACATGATTGAGTAAGCCAGTGTGTGATCCTTTCCAATGCATTTGTTAGCTTGGCAGCTGCTAACTCAGGAGCTTTTGCGTGTGTGTAAACAAGTGTCATCTGCATACTTTTGTAGTTCTACATCATGCCACTGTTCAGGGAGATCATTTATATATAAACCAAATAATAAGGGGCACTGACCCTTGTGGAACACCCATTGTGCATTCCATGTTTCTGGACAGTGCATCACAAACTTTAACACATCGCATTCTGTTTGATAGATATGAAGACATCCGTGCCAGTGCTTCAGATGAGAAGTTAAATTTGGAGAGTTTCGATATTAAAACATCATGATTGACTGTCAAAAGCTTTACTCGGCTCTAAAAACACAGCACCAACTACTCCTCCTTTGTCGAGGCTTGATTTCATTTTCTCTATTAAGTACGGTAGCAGTTTCTGTGGAATGATTAGTTCTAAATCCAAACGGCATACGATGTAGTCCAAAAGTGCTTGTGTTAAGAAATGTTGTCAGTTGTTGAATGACGACTTTCTCTGCAACCTTTGACAGTACTGGCAATATGCTTATCGGCCTATAATTACTGTTCCTTCATTTCGGATGTGAGTCGATACTTTTGTTCAAAAGTTGTGCTTTGACTTGTAGCAAAGCTTCACATTGCCGCTTTTAATAATCGTCTGAACACATGAGACATACGAGTTTTGAACTGCCTTTGGGACGAATGAACATGGAAGAGTCTGGCTAAAGACTCGGGTTAAAGAATCTGGTCTCGCTGTCCACATTTCTCTTTTTGGAGCCTCGTTCAGATTTATTCATGTGTTTGTAAATATTTATGTAGAGATGTCTGTATCTGCATTGTTCAAGGTTTTTATTTGGCCATTTGTGCCTAGACCAACAGTCCAGACTCATTGGAATGTTTTGCGCAGGGCTCTCCGAGTCAACAGTTTTGGAAGAAATAAAAATGAGAAAAAACCCAGGAAAGAGAAAAAATATAAAATATGAGAACACTATACAAAATATGACAACGCGGTATATGTGCAAAGGTGGTTTTGTCCCTGTAATCCTCTCTGCAGTCTTTTTAACTCTTTGCAGAGCCTTCCTCTCTGCCTGTGTGGTGTTCCCATACCAGACAGTGATGCCTGCAGTGAGGATGCTCTCTCAGTCCTCTGTAGGCCTGGGTGAGAGGGCGATGGTTCAGACCAGCTTTCCTGAGCAGCCTGATGAAATGAAGCCTTTGCTGGGCTTTTTTCACTGTGGTGTTACGAGTCCAGCTCAGGTCAGATGTAACCTGCAGTCCCAGGAATCTGTAGCTGTCGGCCCTCTCCACCTCAGTCCCTTTGATGACAAGAGGCTGAAGAGGGGGAGATTTCTTCCTTAAGTCCAGTATTATTTCTTTGGTCTTGTCTGTTGTTGAGGACAAGGTCGTTCTCCTCTCCGTAGACCAGGATGTTGTTTATCTGGGCCTCTACCCCGACTCGTACCCTGACTCTGCTTTCCAGGTGTTAAAGAGTGTGGTGTAGAGCTATTGCTACCGCGACGTCCACTGATCGGTTGGAGCGGTAGGCACACTGGAGTTCAGCCTGTCGAACCTGGCATAGAAGGTGTTAAGGCTGTCTGGCAGGGTGGCATCTCGGGGGTCTGTGGTTGTTGTGGTTCTCCTATAGTTTGTGACAGACTTGATTCCCTGCCACATACTGCGTGTGTTGTGGTTGAGGTTGTAGCCTTCACGTTTTTGGGAGTGAGCCCTTTTTGATGCTCTGATGGACTTCTGCAGCTCGTACCGGACTCTCTTATACTCCACTTGATCTCCTGACTTGATGGCCTCCCGCCTTTTCCTGATTTTCTGTTTTATGTCCCCGTTAAACCATGGTTTTTGGTTGGGTAACATATGCACAGTCCTGGGAGGTGCATATATGGACGTGCACCATCTGATGTAGTCACTCACAGTCTCTGTGTATGCTATCATCTGTTATTTTTATGTCTTCATGTGAAACACTTTTGCTGTTCGCTCTTTAAATGTGTTCTATAAATAAGCTTTATTATGAGGTCGTCATTGACCACGTGTGCATGACGTCAGAAAGTCGGGATCAAGTCGGACACAAATCTATTTCAATTTATTTTGTGTAGCCCAAAATAAAAAAATTGCCTCAGACGGCTTTACATTCTGTACACTTACGACATCCTCTTTCACAACAGAAGAGGAAACCCCCTTTTTAAATACTTTCTGATCTTTAATGTGTTACTATTATCACTATCAATCTAAACATTAGTATCGTTGTATGAAGTGTGTGGGACATCCACCTACCTCTTATAAAAGCAATCGTTTACATTAAAGATTCCGTATGTATTCCAGGACCCTTTGCAGCCCGTTCCTCGTACCTGGCTAACTGAGTTAGCTGGATCATTTTCAGGATACAATTTCATAAATCAGGCTTTTCGGTTCCACAAAGCAAGTTTTTCAAAATCACCATAGCAACACATCCATAAACTTGAACCTGCTCCAGTGCAGGCTAATTTAAGTTAGCTGGATACATTAATTTAAATTAGCTGGATAATCTGGCCACTCCCCCAGAATAAAATGGCAGCTCCCTTCCTCAGAGATCCCATTGATGAAGGAGTGATATTAGCTAGATTAGCGTTTTATAGATTTTATTATAGAGTTCTTCGTTATCACATCATGATGACTTCCTATACGAGCGCTATCGATTTTGCCGACAAGGAATTTATTTACAAGACCGTCTTGAGCCGTACATTGCGAGCAGCACACGCCACAGCCGAGCATTGACTGTCTCACAGACTGGATGCATATCCTTGCGCTTTTTTGCGAGTGGTACAGTGTTGGCGATGCGGAGAACATCGGGAAAGCCGCTGCATGCCGTGCTGTTCGTAAAGTTTATTTGGTGCTTAAGAAACGTATGGATGTGTTCATTACATTCCCTGGCCATGTCCGACTAAATGCAATCAAAGAGGGCTACATGTGGGTTGAAAGCACTCATAATTATATTACAGTGTTATTAGTACACCATAGCATATCATTATTGTCGAAAAATTATTAAGGTGGACTCATGATAAGAATAGAGAATCACTCAATTTCTTTTCACTGCTTCAATTGATTGCATTTCTGATTATAAATAATACATACATACTGATCCGCCCATACACATATTCAACCTCCTTGTTCTATATGTAATCTACACATGCATGTACACATATATACATAGTGCATGATACATAAGCACACACTGTACATATCTCCTCATAAGTATCTATTAATTTGTATCAATTAGATACTTTTTGGGCTTGTTTTTATCTACTTATTCTGAAAGAGTTAAGGTAATTATTTTCGCTAGCAAGATCTCATTCGATGATGCATTGCATTATTCCTACTGCCAGCAGGCACATTTAAAGAAATATAATCTGATTGATTGGGGTGATGAGGCACTTAAAATTAGCCTAAACATTTTCCCAACACGGACACATTTAATTTGTCTGCGATATTTTGCCATGCTTCTTGTCTATCCCTCGCAGCGGTGTTAGATTTTGCCATGATTATGGTCTTGAATTCCTCATGTGCGTTCATGATCATCTCCTGCTCGTCAGCGGAGAAACAAGAGGCTCTTCCTTCTGAGTTTATTTGCCATTGTACTGTTAGAAAATCATGGTTTCAGTGACTGAAGCTTCCCCCTTTTGAAGTAGGACGGGCACGTGCAATTATCCTGATTACTGAAGTCTGGTTCGAATTAACAAGATTGTTTGAGCGTGGATCAGCCTTTGAGAAACCGAGATAACCTAACCATAAGTCAGGCTAATTTGAGCTGGCTAATAGGACATCTGATTGACTTAGTTGAACCATGTACGAGGAACGGGGCTCTGTTCTGCTGTTTACAGATGTAAGTGTGTAATTGTTTTGTATGATGTATTTCTGTGTTTAGGGCTGCAACAACGAATCGATAAAAATCGATTATCAAAAGTGTTGGCAACGAATTTCATTATCGATTCGTTGTCGTGCGATTATTACGCCATTCAATAAGTCGCGGAGAGACAAAAAAGAGCGGAGCAGAGCAACTGGCCTGCCAGCGTGTCTGAGATTGGAGTGAGACACGGAGAAAGGTTTAGGTCGTGATCTTAGCAAAAATAGAAGATCTTTGTGTCGAGTCTTGGCCAATCAGCGTTAAGATGTCTACAGCGGCTTCATTTCCCTCAAACTTGTTTTTAATGGAAGCTAGTCGGCTTGCTATCACGTTAGCTAACGTGTTTGGGTTGTGTATTGTCGTTAAAGTTATTTATGTTCCGTTACAGTTCAGTCTTGCTTGTAAAAAAACGTAACGTGATGAAACATGCCGTAACCCCCAGTCTGGTTCAGTTCACCAGTCACTCGTTAACGTTAAACCGGCACACCGGAGGATCTGGATAAAGGTTGTCTTTTTACTCAAAGTAGAATGAATCAAATCACGTAGTTGGGCTTAGCCAACAACATGATGTTGTGGTCATAAGAGACCCATAATGAAAGAGTTTTTAAGGAAGAGGATGCTCTATATGCAGCGCAGCTTGATGCAGAGCTGAGATGAAGTGGTCAAAACAGACATGAGAGGAGCAGTACAGCTTCCCTCTGTCCCAGTGTTTCATACATATTGATAAAGCAAGGTATGCTAAATGCAGCCTCTGCTCCAAGGAGATCAATTACAGTAAAAAGGGCTCACATTTGGCAGATGTAAAGCATACATGTGTATGTTTTTAGTGTTAGTCCATTTACATTTTTTAATTAACAACTCCGTGATGTTCAAGGAGCAACCTGTTAGTGCAAAACATGTTCAGAAAGTGCACAGTCAGTTCTGTTTTTGAATAAAGGGTTGGAATTGTTTTTAAAAAATCTGATTCATCGATTAATCAAAAAATTATCAACCGATTAATCGATTATTAAAATAATCGTTAGTTGCAGCCCTATCTGTGTTTGTACATTAAGAGCAACAAATTACATTTCGTCAAATTCCTTGAATGTCTCCACTAATGTTCCACGGTGTATCGACACTAAAAAGGAACCGCGAACATTTTGTATATTTTTTTTTGTATCGATACTTAATTAAAATAGTGCATGATCAGAGCGCACTCACTGTTCCGCCGCCTGTCATGCTGCCTGCACACTGACTGCAGAGAGGTGTGCTTAAGGAGGCGGGGCTTCAAAAAGCTGGGCAGGAACAAGCTGGTAAAAAAGAGAACCATACGGATGTTTTATTTATTACTATTATAGATGAATATACCAGTATCGTATTTGTGGTATTGTATCGTAAGTATCACGGATCGTGATATTTATGGCAGGTATTCTATGGAAGTCATAATTTTGTTATCTTGACAACCCTAGTCTCCACTAATGAAAGCTGATATCAGTCTGAAGTCACCGTTTTCCATAATGTGCTCCCTGCAGATGTCCAGCAGTTGTTGGAGATTAAAGCAGAAGCCACCCCTGAGTACCTGGACCAGGAGGACCCGGAGCCCCTCCACATAAAGGAGGAAAAGAAAGATCTCTGGACCCGTCTAGAGGGAGAGCAGCTTAATGTGCTGGAGGAGGCCGACATCACCAAGTTCCTAGTCACTGCTGTTACTGTGAAGGGTGAAGATGACAAACCTCAGTCCTCACAGCTTCACCAAAGCCAGACGGAGGACAACGGAGAGACAGAGTCTCTAGCCAGCAGATCAGTTACATGGATAAAAACAGGAACTGATGGAGAAGACTGTGAGGAATCAGGACCAGCCAGGAACCTAAATCCACATCCAAATGCTGATGATGAAAAGGCTTCAGAATCTTCTGAAACTGAAGTCAGTGATGGTGTTTGGCAAGAACCTTTGTCAGATTCTGGACCTGAAAGTGAAGACAGGCACAATGTTTGGAAAGAGACCAGGGCACCTGAGTCTGCTGCACATGCCTTAAAATATAAGGAAGCCCTTGTAAGTCATGTGGGATGTAACACTGGCAACAAACCCTTCACCTTCTTCAAGTGTAGTAAACGGTTTTCCTACAAGGGGTTTCTGCAGAGACACATGATGTGTCATTTTGGAAAAATGTCCTCCAGCTGTTTGGTTAGAAAGAAATGTTTTAGAGTGAAACAAAAGAAAGAATCACGGCCAAGAGAGAATCCATTCAGTTGTGATGTTTGTAGGAAAATATTCACAAGACAGGGACATCTGAAGAGACACATGAAAGTCCACACAGGAGAGAAACCATTTAGTTGTGATGTTTGTGGGAAAAGATTTAAAGAAAATGAGAGTTTGAAGAGGCACACACGAGTCCACACAGGAGAGAAACCATTTGGTTGTGATGTTTGTAAGAAAAGATTCACAGAACAGGGAAATCTGAAGAAACACATGAGAGTCCACACAGAAGAGAAATCATTCAGTGTGAAACCATTCAGTTGTGATGTTTGTAAGAAAAGATTCACAGGACAGAGAGATCTGAAGAGACATATGAGAGTCCACACAGGAGAGAAACCGTTTGGTTGTGATGTTTGTCGGAAAAGATTCGCAAGACAGGGAACTCTGAAGAAACACATGAGAGTTCACACAGGAGAGAAACCATTTGGTTGTGATGCTTGTGGGAAAAGATTTGCAAGACCGGAAACTCTGAAGGGACACATGAGAGTCCACACAGGAGAGAAACCATTCAGTTGTGATGTTTGTGGGAAAAGATTTACAGAACAGGGAAATCTGACGAAACACAAGAGAGTCCACACAGGATAGAATTTCTATATTTCAGTTGTGAGGGATTAATGATGTACGTTTTTGTTGTTCTAGTTCTCTTGTGTTTATTTAAAACATATGTAAAATGTTTCAAATTTAATTTGTTTGTAAATGAGTGTTTTTGCCGGGCTGATGAAAAGATATTATTTATTTTCTGCATAAATATGATCAAAAGTCAAGAGTCTGATCAAAAAATGAGTCCTCGGTCGCTCCCCAGGTTTTTTTAATTGTATTTTTGGTGACTTCCCATCAGGCCCCAGAGTAATACTGCACCTCTTTAGAAAGATTAAGACCTAAATCATCCAAATATGCAATAATAATCACAATAAACACAAGCAATGACATGTTTTCAAACCTTTCTAGTCCAAAAATCATGTTTTTTGGTTCAGAAATAAAGAAATTAGCCATTTTTACCTAAATCTTCGTCGCACCATGAACAAAGACCCCTCAAAATGACCGTCTGCTTCCGCGTTTCAGATGCGTTTGAGGAACGATGAAACTGTAGTACCTCGAAACACCGAGGAAAAAATCGAAGAAAAATAGCCTTTGCTTTCTCGCAGCTCGCGACGTCAATACTTTACACACACTACTTTACTAGTAGTGATCCCACTACTGGAAGATTCGCACAGTCTCTACGGTTACATACGTGGTACTTTGAGCGAAATGTTAGGGGTACTAAATTAGCTAAATAGTGAAACGTTATAATCGCTCAGTCATGTTGAGGAGCTTTACTTTGTTACGTAATTATACAAATATAACGATCTTTTTTGTTAAATGTAGTCCTTCGTTTCTCTTCTCACAAGGGTTTACAGTACTTTAGTCGTTTAAATTTATTAAATCGGACCTGTGGTTGATGATTTAGAAGCGTTTCAGTATTTTAAAACCACTTCCTCATCATCGAAAAATCGGAGGGTGGGGGGGGACTCGGGCGGATGGGGTTAAAAATAATAATGACAACATACTGTGTGTCTGTCATGGAGGAAACTAAAAACTAATTAAAAACTCTGTACAAATACATCTGCATTTAACATGTATATGTCTCTGTCATGTTTTTAAATCTACATTAAAAAAAACTTTTTCAAGTCTACTTTGTGTTACTGAAACTTTGGTGACACATCATTTTACAGATCCCATCGTTCTGTATAATTCCTTAGAAATAAGCTTTTCTGTAACTGTAAACCCACAGGAAGGTTCTTGGAAAAGATATGCAGGATAGTTAGCCGGAAAGTAGAGACAGTTTTGAACTGCCTGATCCAATTAGTGTATTGTGTCACCTAGAAAGCCTTTTATTATATTGTTACTATTGTCTATAGGCAAGCAAACAGTTTAACATATATATATATATATATATATATATATATATATATATATATATATATATATATATATATATATATGTGAGAATAATATAAATTCAACTCAGTTCCAAAATCATTTTTGTATGAGCATCCCTTAACACTGTCGTGATATTCTGTGTGGAAAAGAGCAGGTTGGCCAATGTTCTGCTTCGTTGCGGTTGAGGAACTCAGGGGCAATACGGTGAACAGTTTAACAGCTGGTTTTGTTTAGTTTTCTTCTTTTATTCCTGCTAACTTCGGCGTCTATCTTTCGCATTATCATTTAGTTTGTATTTGATGAAATATTTCCCCTTTTAAAAAGTCCCTGATTTTAAAGGGGACTTTTTAATTTAGTTCAAGTCTTGTTTGGTTCATGAAAAATTGTCATTGACAAAATAAACGCTCCTGAGCCGTTACCACGGTTTTGCACTCTACTTGTGGAAATGGAGGGGTATATTATGTCATCTGAAACTTAATCATACATACCTTCCCTTTAAATCGGAGCAAATCACATTATTATTTCCAGGAAACTAATAAAGTAAACATATTTGGAACAACCTGAACTAACTTGTCTCTAATCCTTTATGTTTTGGTTATTTTTTTCATTTGTAAATAGGGCTGACAACAACAGTCATCACACTCCCTCAATTATTGATCCACAGGAGCAGGAAGAGTGTCTTTCAGTGAGGGTCTGATGTCTTCCTCTCCTCCTATCTTTCACACTCTCTCTGTAGTCACACCCTGGAGCACGGATTGACCTCGTGAACTTACTTCTTTGGTTTCTTCTTCATCTTCACCATGTCTGAGAACTCGGAGGTTGAAGAGGGAGAAACATAGAGCCAGGTGTGGTTGGCACTTAATGAAGCTGTATTTCACTAAGATAGTTTTGTCTTATTTTCTCCCTGTGATAACCAGTATGCACAATTTTAATACCTACAAAACACCTGGAATATGTAGACATTTCCTCTGTATCATGCTGAGCTCATTAGCTGTTGAAGTAAACAAAACAAGTTGAATGTGTGATTCAGCTTTGTAAAGTGAGTGAGTTTGTGTGTCCATAATTTCTATGAACACAGAGTTAAAAGGTGGATTTAAGAAGGTATGTAAAAATCGAGAAAATGCCCGAAAACCTCAAAGAGACCTATTAAGAATATAAGCGTATGAACCAAAGTGATGAAACAAGCAGATATTGTTGTCTCAGTCTGTACACACGTTTGAATCTGTTGGTACGAACATTATGTTTCAGTTAAAAAATAATAATGACAACCTGTAAACACTTTCTCACAATGTTATTCCAAGTAAATGTGTTTTTAAACATCTGATTTTATAATCGTGTTTAATAATTAATTAGAAAAGTAAAGAGACTTGAATTTTTTATTTTTATACATAGCTTTATAAAAGTGGTTAATATTTAGTGTGTTAGGATTCCTTTAAACCACTTTGTTTAATTTTTAAACATGAACTGTCTGATATATTTAAGGGTTTTTAACGATTAACGATAAAGTGAAACGTGAATCACTATCACGCCAGATCCAAGCCAAAAGTCTGAAACTGAGAAAAACGAGCTGAAATAAAAAATAAGATATTAACCTGGAAAAAAGATTTTGACCAGAATTAT
Organism: Myoxocephalus aenaeus; assembly: GCA_038501785.1. NCBI lineage: Eukaryota > Metazoa > Chordata > Actinopteri > Perciformes > Cottidae > Myoxocephalus > Myoxocephalus aenaeus. Next base: position 405,378 of record JBAMJR010000087.1, read on the forward strand.
TTTTATTCGAAACAAAAAAAAAGTGAAAGTTGAAAATCTGTTAGTGAAAACTGGAAAATACATTTGATTAAAAGTCATAGACTAATTTTTATTTCGAATACATTGTTGAATTTCTTTAAAGTTTTTTTTAAATGGAAAAAATATTGACCTTGATTTATTGGATGGCGTTATGCTGCAACTGCTTCACATCAGACACTATTAATATATTCATAATAATTAATAACATAACTGTTATAACACAACGATAATACAACTTGTGTTCTGCAAGTTTATGCTTTTATCGACTGTATTCTTATAAAGCTACATTCTTCTTCTTGGAAACTGAAAAGTGTGAAAAAAAAAGACTCCATATTTAGATATTGTTTTCACAGTACATTTTTATTGCACGCTTTTTTGACAACCATCATTAATGCAGGATTATTTCTCAAAACATCATAATAATGCAAAAATGCACTCCTGATCTTGTATGAGCTGAGCACCATAGTCAGTTTAGCTACTGAATACTACCTGAATCAAATAATAGCTTAAAAAAAATCAAAAACAATTGCCAGGTAAGTTTGGCAACGCATTTTTATCACTATAACAACGTTGACACATTCACCAAACCATATTTTAAATTCAGTTTCCATTCACCTCATTATGACTCTGTGTTGTGTTGATGCAGTTAAACCTGAAAGATTGTCGCTCACAGTTTGGATGATTAGCAAATTTTTTCTACATGAGTCAGATTTACATTAGTCTGTATCAATAACTTTACTACGCAGCTGTGTTTAGAGAACGATCCGTCTGGTCTCCACCGGCCCTTCGTCTGTCACACTTCTCCCTCCAGCTGCTTGATGTCAAAGGTCAATAAAACAGACATTTTACTGGACTCTCCCGAGGCGGAGGCGACCAGTTTCAGCGGTTGGAGACCGTTCCCGCTGAAAACCTCGCCCTCCCAGACTCTGCTCTTGTTCAGTTTCAGATCAGTCCACGTCTCTCCCGTCATGCTCACCTTCTGGGCCCAGGGGACCCTCACCCTGAAGCGGACCCACTTGAGGGGCTCCAGCAGGCCCATGCGAGGCTCAAAGAGCACGCAGCCTTTCCTCCAGTCCGAGTAGAAGTCAGGGAACGGGGGCCCCGGCCGATCGCAGCTGTTCCTCAGAACAAAGTCACATATGTGGCTGAAACTTTTGCCAGGGGTGATCTTTGCATACAGGCCCAGCCGATACACCCCGGCGCCAGGCAGGCTGACGCTCACCGTCACCTTGCTGTCAGTGTACGAGAGTAATAGTCGCCGCGACAGTTCGTTCTCTCCTCGGCTGAGCACAGTGAGAAGCTCGAGGTCCCGCTGGTTGTGGAAGGTGACGTCACACTTGCCCTGCTGGGTGCTCACCAGCGGTGTCGTGTGGCTGAAATTGGTCAGCCCCACCTCTAGCGTGCTGGTCCCCGGGCCGCACGGCGACTCCAGGTTAGGAGGGTAGAGCTCCTCCGGTGCCACCACCTTCCCTTTGCAGTGCAACAGGAAGTTTCCAGCGTTCTGGAACTCGGCTTCTGTCTTCTCGTAGTCTCGCACAAACACCGACAGACGGTAGAAGCCGTGCGCGGGGCACAGGACGTGGCAGGTCAGGACATCCGGTTGGATCTGAGTGGCCAGGCAGCGCTTAGCCACAGCGGCTTCCAGCCCCGGGTGGACCAGTTCGCACAGCACCGTCAGAGGCCTGGACGTCTTCAGCGCCAACTGGAAGACGCCTTCTTCCGCCTCACCGGCCTCGCCGCCCTGGCTGCTGCCCACAACCCCGAGAGCTCCCGCGGTGGGCTGCAGGCCCCAAGACCAGAAGGGGTTCTCCGGGATCTCCTCCATGGCCCTGGGGATCGGGCACTCGACCGTGAAGGAGCAAACGCAGATGTAATACGTGGTTTCTGTTTCAGGCTGGGCAAACACCTCGACGTCGTACGTGCCGCTCTCTCTCGGCAGCAGCTGCAGATTCATGCTCCGGTGGGAAACCGTAAGGAGGCCGAAGGAGGAGCTGCTGGACTCTTTCTGCTCCGGGGCCCCACAATGTAGACGGTCCTGGTGTTGTGTGATCTTATAGGAAAAAGTCGTTGGCCTGGAGAAGCTGAGGGACACGTTTGCCTCGCCATCATCTGAGAAGGTAACCAGAAGTGTTTAAAAAAAAAACTTTTTCTCTTTTATCTGAAAAGTTTGTGAGATATCGCTGGGCATTATTGCTTGAATCCATTTCACAGAAGCAAATAACTTAAAGATATGCATATCATTTTATTTACATTCGGGGGTTTTTCAGTGCATAAAATGACATAAAAAACGAGAGGATTGAGACACTTGCCCCCCGTGTACAGCCAGCAGAGCCGAGGACAAACCTGTGACGATATGAAAGTGCTGAGGCTGAATCAGCCTGAGCCCCATGGTGAAGAAGGCCGAGTACTTGAAGACCCTCCTCTCGAACTCCTCCAGGGGGATGGGTGTATCCAGGAGCTGCCACTTCTCCTCATCGGGGAAGTGAGATTCCACAAACTCCTCTGGGTCCGTTAGGAAAAAGAAATCGTCTAACCTTGGGGGGGAGGGGCAACAGATGGTTTGAGACTCAACTTGCGGCTTGTGATGATAAAGCGAAAGAGCAAACTCAATTTGGAAACCTTCTCAAACCTTTTGACGAAGCTTTCGCGTTGCAAGTCTGTGGATCCGGCTCCCCAACAGGCGTCCAATAGGAACCACTGTCCTCCCAGAAGCACAGAGTTCCACATGTGATCCGATTTCCTATTCTTGAGGCTCTGGCCCTGACGGTACCCGGCGCCCTTACCGTGGCCCTGCACCTCTTGGCACTCAATGCCCACTTCTCTGGAAACACAAACCGAACAGAGCGCGCTTTTTATAAATGTATGTGTTTATAAATGTATTTAATTAATTTTTTAATCCGGTGTGGTTGAGCTCATGTTCAAGGTTATGTTTGTGCGGTGGGTCTGAAATACAACAACATATCTTGAAGGATGCAGCACAATACTGAATAACGAGGTGGAAGAATCCGAATAGAATGAGCGCTCTTAGCTGCTTTTGTGTATGTACCGACTGCTGTTGAATGACGAACTCAAGCAGAACAAATGTGCTGCAATAGAATGACATTTTGTGACATGTTTTTCACTTCATACAAGAAGCTATGATGCGTTTTTATTCTTTCAACATCTCACCGCGGATTGGGGGTTAAATGTCGTCGGGTTTACCTGCACATCTCTGAGCAGAGGCTGGAGTAGCCGCAGCACACGCCCCGGCCAGCGGCGATCACTTCCTTTGGGGAGGTCACCATCTTTGAGCGGCCGAGGTACCCTCTCACATCATACTCTACGAAGAAAACATTAATTTTATTCCTAAACGACAACTAGAGAGCCATGCAAAAGTATTCACCCCCCCCCCCTGTTTTATTTTATTTCTATTTCATTGTAGTCAAAACTTTTATTTGGATTTTATTAAATAGATCCACACAAAATATGAAAAAAATGCTGAAGTGACAAAACAAAGTCCTTTCTTTAGTTGGTTTCTTGTGCTTTACATTATTAAAATAATTATGTGACTTCTGAAGGTAATCTATATAGCACTGAATATGATTTAGAGCCTTAATGGCAAAGGGGGGTGAAAACAATATGCACACACCGTTTTTTATTTTAGGAAAAAAACACAAAACGCCTCTGAAATGTGTAATATCACAGAACACTATATGGAAGTATATGCAGATCAGTTAAAATACCCACCGATGTTTTGGCACAGCCAGATCCAGATGGCACGAAGCCTCTCCAGCTCATTTCTGGCTCCGTGTGTGATGCTCTGCACTATCGTCTTCACGTCATACACACGCTTAACCTTCAGCTGCAAACACACACACACACACACACACACACACACACACACACACACACACACACACACACACACACACACACACACACACACAAGTGATATTCACAGTTAGATGAAATGTGCTTTAATGGGTTAACTAGCCTTATAAGTGTTAATCAATATACGTAGGTATCCAAAGATGCAGTCTTTATGGTTTCATGTAAACAGTCTGTTCATCCTTACAGCAGCATCCTGTTTGCTAGCATCTCTCCGCGTCATTCAGTGCTCTGAACAAACCAGGTCACTCTTCTATGCTCAAGGATGTGAGTGCTGCCTGAGAGCTGCCGTGTCTGTTATGGTTTTACTGTGGTAGATGAGTAGTTGTTATCGTCGCTCAACTAGGGTGACCAGATTTGAGTTTGTGAAAAAGAGGACACTTCGTTCCGGGGGGGGGGGGGGGGGTGGAGGAGAGAGAGGAGGACACTTCATCGCGGGGGGGTGGAGGAGAGAGAGGAGGACACTTCATCGCGGGGGGTAGCAGTAGTGTGTAGCATGCCGTAAACTTACATTTACGTTGAGATCGGTCGACCAATGACAGTTCTCTCTACAGCCAGAGCTTGCGCAAGAAGGTGGACCGTGAGGGAGATACCATTTCCAAAACTTGTAAGGGGGTAATAACTATTTTCCCCAACGTAGCAAAATCCCGGACGTTTTTGGAATCCCTGCCGGACGCTTTTTTTAGGTCTCGAAAAGAGGACATGTCCGGGAAAAAGAGGACGTCTGGTCACCCTAGCTCAACGCTTCTCCTGCAGAGATCAGGAGCACAAGACCCAGCTCTGCTGAGGATTTGTCAGTTAGCTTTGGTTCTGTTTTTATCCTGCTGCATATCTTTCTGTTTAAGCACGGCTGAGCTGCCCATACTGTCTGTTTAGGTTAAAGATTCAGTTTTTATCAATAAGACGTGAATGGCAGGCAGATTTGCTGGCAGCAGTAAATGTGTTACACCAGGATGTTCTGTATGAGTGTGGTCACCTCTGCTCCGGCCCTGACCACATGAGAGTCCACCCTGTCGAAGACCTCCAAGTTGGTGAACAGGTCCTTTCGACGCCTCCTCTTCCCCGCCGCTGGACGGGGCGCCCTCTGTCCCGGGTGTGCTTTCGGCTGAAATTAGCGCAAAGGTTGGAATCATTAGTCACTGTCACAACGACCAGCGCAAAGAAAGTCAAAGCCCTCACCAGATTAGTATGACCTTATAACTTCCTATAGATGGCCGTGTTCAACGCATCCTAAAAAAAATTACCATTATGTGTGTGGATCACCAAAATGTATTTAAAGTTCTTCAAGTAAAAGTATTTATTTCGCAGTTCCATCAGTACTTCACTATTATATATGATGTTTCTGGATTAATATTACTGTTGCATTTTACTGCTGTGGATATTTAGGAAAAACCCTATCAGACCCAAATTATTATTCACAGTAAAGTATTTTATATCTGGAGGTGATCTTCAGAAGCTTTAAAGCGGAACCATCCCCAGCTTCATGTACATCTTGAATATCAATTTGATCCTCTAATATCATCAAATCCCTGTTTTTTTATGTTGTATGGATGATAATTCCAGTGCATTTTACCTGAACGCAATACTGACTTTACGAATGAAGACTTTCCATTTAACTCCCGATATGCTCAGAAAATGTCATAAAAACATAAAAGCAGCCGTGTTTTGCTCTGACATCATGAATATTTCATATTTTCAGAGGAGTTTTAAAGTGAGAAAGAGTCTTAAAGAGTTTTCTCATGCTGCAAGGGAAGCCAAATCCCAGAAAAATCCCCCAAACTAAAAGGAAGCATTAGTTCAACTTCAAAACAGTTAGTATGTGTTTATCCTGAATGTAAGAGCTTTGTTTGTGTAATGAATCTTTTTCTCACGTGAAGGATTTGAGTGCTTCTTGCACCGTGCACTCACCAGCTGCTCCTGGCTCTTTATCTGGTCCTCAGCTTGCCTGACCAACTCCTCCTTGGCTGTTATGGCCTCCATCCTCTCAGCCTCCAGCCGGGCCGCCTCCTGCTCCACCCTCCTCATCCTCTCAGCCTCCAGCCGGGCCGCCTCCTGCTCCACCCTCCTCTCCTCCTCCAGCCTCATGGCCCTGTCCAGCTGCTCCTGAAGCTCTACAGGGCAAAGTCAGTGAAATTATTCTACACGGTGAACTCAGATTTGTTTCGCTGCATTCTGGTGCGATTATAAATAATTTGTTTTACTTAAGGCTGTGGTTCCTGACTTTTTTGGCTTATAATCCTTGAATATGCAGTATTTTGAACGTAGGTGATGTAGTTTCTGATGTATTGGATGATGAATACGTTTATAAATCACATATACGCTTGATATTTAGAAGTATAGCATTTGTATTACTGTTTTTATGTATTTTAGTGCATTGTTAATTGTTTGTGGATGCTTTCTTTTGGATGAACCACAGCTGTCGTCATAGAGCTCATTTGCCTATTGGTGTACATAATGTATGGATGTGGTTTCCACTTCTCACATTTTCTTAATGGTGGAAACCACAAACACTCTGAATTGACGAAGATTATGATCAAAAACATGTTACTATTTTCTATTGCAGGAAGCTCCATTCTCATTTGTTTAAAAAAAAAAAATTAAGTTTTGCCCAGAAATCAGCGACAATCATTCTTAAAAAAAAAACTAGAAATTGTTTAAAAGTCATTTGATGCAAATTTAGGGAACTTTCAAAAACAAGACGACCCTGTTAATCTCTGATTGAGTATTTGTTCGCAAACACAAAACATATTCACTTAACTGTTAACCTTTTTATTGTGAAGATGTATTTCAAGCAAACAAACAGAAGAGGGCGACGAAGCCGCGCTGCGTATTTAAGTTTGAAACGTGTAAGACAACACAACATAAATTATGCTATTGATTTACTTGTGTTGTTTATTTTGACCAGTATGGTCCATAATAAGTCAGAGCTGAGCTTCTCTTACTCACCTCTCTCTGCTCTCTTGGTTGTCTCTTCAAACTGATAGCGCTTCATCATCAGATCCTGCTTCTCTCTCTCCATCTGCTCCTTCTCTCTCTCCATCTTCTCCTTCTCTCTCTCCATCTGCTCCTTCTCTTTCTCCATGACCTCCCTCTTCTTCTTCTCACTCTCCAGCTGATCCCTGCACAGCACAAGAACAAAACACCGGTCACACATGTTCACCACAGCCTGAAGATTAAAATCCCAGTGCGGAGAGACCATGCCAGTGACACATGTTAACGTTTTTAACTCTTGACCCTCCCCCTTACCTCTCCATCTTCTTGTGCAGCCTCTCCTCTTTGGCCTGAGCCTTCATCTGCTGAACCTCGATGGTGTCGGTCTTGCGGCGGCGTGTGTACAGATCATAGTTGCCCTTGCACAGCTGCAGGATGCGCTTGTTGACTCGCAGTCGTGGAGCGTAGAATACAACATCCTTGACAAGTGAAACAACGTGTCAGGGTTGGTCGGTATAGTTATGGTTAAAACATGTTTAACCTCTTATCTTCAATTTAGTTTGACAAATAAACTTGCTCAAGGTTTATGATTCATTTCCTTTATAACCAGGATGTAATTATGAAAGCAAATGGTAAAAAGCTATTCTATTGTGAGTTTTCTTTTATTGAACTTTAAGTGTGCCAGAGTCTGTTGCACAGAAAATAATACATCCAGATTCACCTAAAATGGTTGCATATGGACATTTTGGACAACTTTAATCCCGTTATTTTTCTGTAAATGTCCACCACATTACTGCTGCTTCATGGTGCAAATCCACACTTATCTTTACATATTCACGTACGCTCGATATGCTTCTGAGGATTGTAAGACTTGTTTAATACTTACAGGAGCTTTCTTATCTTTGGGCTTGATGATTAATTTATTATCGTTGAAAGAAATGTTTCTGAATTCACTCCAGGGGAATCCAATCTTTGGGGAAAGCCTGGAGACAAATCAGACAACAGGATGTTTAAAAAGTTGGCTCGCTCTTAAAGAATATTCATAAGCGGAAAACTCTTTGGTATGTGACACATTGACAACAGTGTTCATGTTCTAGTGGAATCAAGAGAATTCGGTCAATGGCCTCAAATGTGTTATTTAAAAGTTGACCGACTGGAAAGGGAATGTAGCAGAGGTTGATGACTGCTCGTGTGTTGCCATCAAATCAATAAACACTACACTTGTGATGTTAGGAGATATGTTCACCAGTAAGTTATGTGCGGCAAAGGTCCCTGATTCATTGACTTACTTGTCCACCTTCTCATAGATGTTCAGTCCCAGAGCATCGACTCCCACCCACAGGTCGGAGCCCTTCTTGTTCTTGATCTCAAAGTAGTTGACGCCGTACATTTCCAGGCCCTGAGCGATCTTCAGGTACTCAATCATGGACTCTTCCCTGTTCAGGTTAAACAGACGGATGAAAACATGGGAGAATTCACACATATTTCATCAGGTTATGATAGCATTTCCTTTCCAATTCAAGCATTTATATTTCCCTCTAAATCAAGTTGATTTTTTTGAGTTTCATAAACGAACACAATAAGAAGGGTTGGCTTCTATTTCCAGCTCCATTTAGATCAAATTAAAAGTTAGTAAAGTACACAAACTTGTTTAAAAATGTATTATTGAATCTGTCATCTTTTGTAACATGAACAATTACATTTAAGATGTGTATTGTATAACGTTATTAAGTCAAATAGCAAATACTTAATGCATCTGGAAAATGTTTTCTTCTTTGCAAATAATTATGAATTAACCCCTTGGATATTTGCAAATGTCGAAAGCAAAATCAAAATAGATTCATTAAGGGATTCACAAGGGTTCACATTCAGTAAATAGATAGCATTTTTAAATGTCCAATTTATATATATACAGCATATACACTCACCTAAAGGATTATTAGGAACACCATACTAATACTGTGTTTGACCCCCTTTCGCCTTCAGAACTGCCTTAATTCTACGTGGCATTGATTCAACAAGGTGCTGAAAGCATTCTTTAGAAATGTTGGCCCATATTGATAGGATAGCATCTTGCAGTTGATGGAGATTTGTGGGATGCACATCCAGGGCACGAAGCTCCCGTTCCACCACATCCCAAAGATGCTCTATTGGGTTGAGATCTGGTGACTGTGGGGGCCATTTTAGTCCAGTGAACTCATTGTCATGTTCAAGAAACCAATTTGAAATGATTGGAGCTTTGTGACATGGTGCATTATCCTGCTGGAAGTAGCCATCAGAGGATGGGTACATGGTGGCCATAAAGGGATGGACATGGTCAGAAACAATGCTCAGGTAGGCCGTGGCATTTAAACGATGCCCAATTGGCACTAAGGGGCCTAAAGTGTGCCAAGAAAACATCCCCCACACCATTACACCACCACCACCAGCCTGCACAGTGGTAACAAGGCATGATGGATCCATGTTCTCATTCTGTTTACGCCAAATTCTGACTCTACCATCTGAATGTCTCAACAGAAATCGAGACTCATCAGACCAGGCAACATTTTTCCAGTCTTCAACTGTCCAATTTTGGTGAGCTCTTGCAAATTGTAGCCTCTTTTTCCTATTTGTAGTGGAGATGAGTGGTACCCGGTGGGGTCTTCTGCTGTTGTAGCCCATCCGCCTCAAGGTTGTGCGTGTTGTGGCTTCACAAATGCTTTGCTGCATACCTCGGTTGTAACGAGTGGTTATTTCAGTCAAAGTTGCTCTTCTATCAGCTTGAATCAGTCGGCCCATTCTCCTCTGACCTCTAGCATCAACAAGGCATTTTGGCCCACAGGACTGCCGCATACTGGATGTTTTTCCCTTTTCACACCATTCTTTGTAAACCCTAGAAATGGTTGTGCGTGAAAATCCCAGTAACTGAGCAGATTGTGAAATACTCAGACCGGCCCGTCTGGCACCAACAACCATGCCACGCTCAAAATTGCTTAAATCACCTTTCTTTCCCATTCTGACATTCAGTTTGGAGTTCAGGAGATTGTCTTGACCAGGACCACACCCCTAAATGCATTGAAGCAACTGCCATGTGATTGGTTGACTAGATAATTGCATTAATGAGAAATTGAACAGGTGTTCCTAATAATCCTTTAGGTGAGTGTATATATATATATATATATATATATATGCTGTATATATATAAATAATGTTTTAACACGCCATATTGTAACAAGTTCATATTCAATATATTACTACGTCAACCTCCACGTAGCTGTTTGCCTCCACCCAGAGACTGCAGATGAAAATGCAGACTTAGTTATTTCTGGTGCAATTAATGAATGTGTGTTGTTCTTGTTTAACAATAAAGTCCCATCAAACCCAAAATGACTGAGTAATGTTAGTTAAAATGCAACATCTGTCTGAAAGTTAGCCAACTCTGGTCGTACCAGACGAAGTGAGGCGGTTTTATTCCAAACAAGGAGGCGACCGACAAAGAAAACGTAACTGTTGGGAAGCCTTTTGAATCTACAGATTACAGGCTACTAAGCACAGCGGCCTCAATTATTTGAGTTTAGTATGTTGCTCGTTATTTCAGCTATGATGAATATTGTGAGCCAAATGACGCTATCTACTGGGATTGTATACGCCTACGCTCTCGAGGCCACGACACCGTGTTCAAGTGGAAGATTCCTATTGGTGTAGGAACTGGTCACCTCATTAGATCAGTTTGACTCCCTAAAATGAAAATAAATACACGGTAGAGTATTTGATCACTTACTTCAGCATTGATCCAAGCTCCTTGTGCCAAATCTGGATCCTCTCCTCCCACTGCTCCTTGGACAGCTCGTGTTGTTCCAGCACTCTGAGAGGAGAGACCAGTTATCAGCAACCCACTGGTGAAAGAGTAAACCGTCTGTGTATAGCTGCAGAGCTAAATCAAACACATGCTGCATTGTCTTGTTAGATCTATCATTGGCCATTGCGAGTATGTAATAGTACACAGGTTAATATTTTAGTCATTTAGGGACCTATTCCACTGAATGATTTACATTATTTTCCAATTTATGCAAAAGTATTTCCTTGATGCAAACATGTCCTGTCATGGTAAATGGTAATGTTCTTCTTCTTTGTTGGTTAACCCTTTTTAAGTCTGTTAAAACAATGTATCATTATTTGCCCACATAAATCAAAGCAAAGCACACATGTGGATGATTCATTTACTAATTGCACATACAGTTACTGAGCTCATACAAAACATTCCACAGGGTTTTCACCAAGGAGCATTCAGTCCTCTTTTTCATCATCTATATCACATTAGCTACAAACACGTCAAACGGAATATGTTTGACATGTTTAATATACAAGTAACCCTTTATAACAGCTGCCTGGCCTATTGCTTAATACTTAGCCTGTTTCCAAAAAAGTACAATCTGTCTTTTGGCTTGAAGAAAACATGATTTATACGATTTAAATATAATTGTGATGTTCTCTTCTATTCACCTCTGGGTGGATACATTTTGTATGCCTCTTTACAACTTTATAACTTTTTTTAAATATCTATATAAATGTATCAATACATTTATTTACCAATTACACAAAGTGTTTAAGCTCATGCTTTTGGCTGTTTTTTGGCTGTGTGATCGGCACTTTAAAGGATTGAAAGGTTTTACTTGAGAGGCGATCTCAAGCAGTACATACCGGAGATCACACAGAGCTCATACTTTCTCCGACTCACACTCACCTCTTGGGCAGCAGGCGCTCGGAGGACAGGTAACCCGGTTTAAGCGCAGCCTTTTCCTGCTCTCCGTACTTGGCCTGGACGGCATAAGAGGCCAGCAGCACAGCGGACTCTGGAGAGCAGTAGATCTCCTCCGCCAGAATATCCTCCTTCACCTGCAAGAAGAAAAGCCTGCGGGTGACGTCCTGGATCAGCTCCTCGGTCACGTCCTCTGGGTAAAACTTGGCCTTTAGCTTGAACAGCAGAGGAGTCTCTTTCCTCACGTCCTGGACCATCACCTGAGCAGAGCGGAGCAGACGTCATCTAAGAGTACGGCAAGGTATTAAAATAAAGTAGTGAAGGAAAAAAGGGCAAATTAAGATAGAAAGAATATCTTTGAGTACAATAAAGTAGTTTTTTCTAATCATGGGATGTAGGAGTAAGTGCATATGTAATCCCATATTTATGTGTTTAAGGGGCAAAAGAAGCACACAAAATAGGATTATACATTGTCATAATAACCAATACACTTCCAGCTACAACCTGAGTCAGTTGTAAGACCTGAATGTCACATGATGCAGTGGAGAGTTTGTGAAAAACACTTAGCGAGCCTGTAGCGAGTTATAATAGAAATACAAAAGCTAACTTAACCTTGAACCTACTTCGAAGAAAAAAAAAAGGAGGAAAAACAAACCTCAACATGAACCAAATTACAGGATCACAGTGTCGTCTTAATTAATAGTATTTGAGCAATAGTATTAAATACCCGAGCACCTTTAATCATCTGTGGGGTGCAGACAAAAAATGGCTGCAAACCACCCCAGTTATAATTGTAAAAAAAGAGAAAAAAAGAGGAGAAGGCCGAAGCGAAGTACTAGTAGAGTACAGTAGAGAACATGTAGAGTAGAGTTTAGTTAAAATAACAGAGTCAACGTTTGTTTGTTCATTCCTTTTTAATATATCAGAATACTCCAGGATAGAATCATTAATAAGATAAAGTTAAACAATATAATAGAGTAAAATAGAATAAAGTAAAAATACTGTTATTGCAAGAAGAACAGTAGAGGTAAACAGCAGGTTAACAGAACAGGATAATGAGCAAGAACTAAACAATGTCTCAGTTATGGACACTCTGAATCTGTGACATCACATATTCACCTTCTTTTCAGAGTTCAGCCAGGTGAGGAATCCTTTGGAGTCGACAAACTGAAGTCCAAAGTACCAAATCTCATGCAGTCCGATGGTCCTGGCCACCTTAAACACAAAGAGAGAGACGTCTTGTTTTCTTCATTCTTCACACTTATTATTATTGTGCTCCTGAAGACAACTACAACATTAGCTGAGGTGGTGAATATACCATGAAGCTTCAGTCACAGACCCCGTTATAACGAAGGAAAAAGGTTTAGTTAACTACACAGAACGCTCGGTCAAGTTTTTTTTTTTTTACACTGTTGTATTTCTACAACCAGAACTTCTGGTGCAGCTATACTTTGTGTTCAAGAAAACTGAAACCAATGAGTTGACGTTCCTGTGAATCGTGTGAGTCTCTTGTCCTGGTGCTTCTCATACAGTCACATACAGACCTGGTCAAAGAGCTGCTTCCCGGTGGTTTTGGGGTGCAGGGAAAACTCCAGCTCTTCGTCCATCGTGGTGACGCGAACGTTGACCTGCAGCAAAAAAAGATCTTTTTTTTTTAATTCTTTTTTATATTGGTATTAGGCATCATTCAGACATCTACAAATGCTCTTCAGACAATTTGACCTCCCCGATGATGCTCATAATAGCCATGTACAGTGTAAAACCTACCAGCTCATCTTAATAAAAGAAGTAAGCTAACCCAACTTAAATGGCATAGAAAGTTGTAGTTACTTGAGTGATACACTAACATGAACTCATAAGTGAACTGCAGTCATAATGACACAGTCATTTTGAGTTTGATCAACTTCTGGTAGACTTTCAAGTTATGTATATCAATTCCAATGAGTTGTATTAACTCATTTGATCTAAATTGATTTTATAGACAGTGGATGTGTTCGAAAACTTAGCTGATCCTTGATCTGTCGTTAAGACAGGTGTCTGTAAATGTAAATTTTTCTGCGTTTTTTCGCTTAGTTTTTTCAAAAGTTACCGACAAATATACACTGTACTATCCGATAACACCGTTATTGTAACTAGCAGACCGGAAGGGTCTGTCTCTTCCTGCGACGGAGTTTCTGCTTGTTGTGAAGTGGGCGAGTCTACCCAGCATGCAGTTCGGCACAATTATTACAATTATTAGTGTTACAAATAGTTTGTGTCACAAACTGTTGTGTCGTGGTGTTTTACCCTGTTAAAGAGCGTTAGTTGTGGGTTATTGATTGTTGTTATAAAGTTTTAACCATGACTAAAGTTACAACCATGACTAAAGTTACAACCATGACACGTAAGTAGCTCCGACCGCTGTGCCCTCAGTGGTGAAAAAATAAAGGTCGTTATGGCTATGGGGTTTATGAAAAATTCATACCGGTTTCAAATTGAACCGGTATACCGCACAGCCCTATGTGTAATGTTCTGGTCAAGTAATCATATTGTTTCAAATAAATTCATTCCATCTGAGTTCATACAAAAATTACAAATAAGTTTAAATAATAAATATGTTTGAAGTTCAATACAAAGAATGGAGTTAGTACTAGTCATTTATTTACTTAAGTATACCTAACAATAAATACTTGAGTTAAGAGTACTCCATTTAAGCATTTTTTTCCACTAAAAGGATTTGAGTTATTTAACTTAAATGGTTCAAGGCAATCGGTTTCCTTAAACTATTTGAGTTGACTTTACTCATCAGGTTTTACAGTGTACGTAAACAAGGGGTGAAAAACAGAACAATCAACAAAAAGAAACAGAATGAAACAAAACAGAAAAACAATGTATAACTAAGGAGCGATCTGTTCTGATTCTCATTCATTGATCCATGAAAACAAAATCAGGTATATGGGGTGCCACGTGTGCAACCCATTTTTTCCAATATCCCAATTTTTTTTCCAGTTTGTGGTTGACAGATGCGGTTATCTTCTCCATGTTGTAAATGTCCATCCATGAATTCAGAGTGGGGCTCTCTTGTGATAACCATTTCCTGGTGAGAGTCTTTTTGCCGGCCACAAGCAGTACATTTATTAAATACTTCTCTCTTTTTGACAATGTGTCAGGTAAATATTCCAGATACATGGTCTTACTTTCCAGAGGTATCTCACCTTCAAACATGTTCTGTAGGGCGGTGTGTATCCCTCTCCAATAGTCTACGGTAGCAGGGCAATCCCAGACAATATGGTAATGGTTTGCATTTTGATTCCCACATCCTCTCCAGCAAACAGGAGTGTTACCATCATAGTGGCGTTTCTGAGAGGGTGTAATAAAATACTGTGTCACATTTTTCCACCCAGACTCTCTCCATGTCTGCGATCTGGTACACTTCCATTGAACTTTGCATATTACTGTCCATTCTTCCTCGGATATAGTTATTCCTCCCTCCTTCTCCCATTTTGTTTTAATATTCAACAGACATTTATAGATACATGAGATGATTTTACTGCCTATATCTGGGTTATATGCTTTTCTAAACAGTTCTATCAGATATGTACTCTTTGTCATATTTTTCATCTTCATATTCACAAAGTGTCTCATCTGCAAGTATCGATAGAAGTCCTGTTTTTCTAGTGAGTGTTTCTCTTTAAGCGTTTCAAAACTTAGCAGTGTTTAATTATTTTGCATATGACTGTTATTCCTGTAGCTGTCCAATCCCTAAATCTAGTATCTAATTTATTCGCTGTGAAGTCGGGATCATACGCACACCATTTAAGTGTTACACTATCTCCCTCTAATTTGTGTTCTCTTATAATGGTTTTCCATACTTCAAGAGTCCACTTCAACCATGGGTTATCTGTAGTATTTATGTGACTTTATAGGTTGCTATCAGGTAGGATTGCCTGTATGGGGGTGGAGGTTATTTTCTCTTCAATGGTTTTCCATTGAGCCTTATACGATGGGTTGCACCAGCATATTACAGCTCTCATCTGTGCCGCCAAATGATAATCCCTAAGAGACGGTAGGCCCCATCCTCCCTTTTCTTTAGGTAGTTGTAAGGTTTTGAGACGGACCCTGGGTCTTTTACCTGTCCAAATATACCTAGATAACATCTTGTCTCATTCATGGAATTGTGCCAATTTGTGTTCTATGCCTAAAAACGATCTTTGAGTCACGGGACGACAGGGGCTTTCCTGTTTGGATATAAAAAACGTTCTCATTCCCATTCAGTTCAAGCATTTAGCTGTTTTCCCTGATTTATATAGAAATCCATCAATCCTCCATTTCCCATACGGTGTCAGCTTGCCCAATTTAGCAGAAATATTGCCTTTGATTTTGGGCCCATTTGCTTCTGAAGTTTGGATAATGAAACAACTTTATACATAGTAAAAAATAAATAGTCAGTTGTTTGGAGCTTCGAAAAGGATTGTTCATCAACCACAATTGCTCACTATCTCATTAATTGCTCACTATCTCACTAGACTTTGGAGCCACAAGGTTGAACATACGCAGATTAAAATATAAAAATACTCCCTGTTTGCCAAGTTGCCTTTAGACTTTATAATCGTTAGTAAGATCAAACTTTTATAACAGCAATTAAACTGGCACATAAATCTGACTTTTAAGGGTTTCTAGAATTTAATTCCAAAAAGTTTTTTTTTCTCTCAATATTTTCCACAAAGCCCAACAAATTTAGGACAAGTGCATGACCCTGGCCTGCAGCCCAGATTGGGCTTGTAGCAGTTACACAACCATTTTATGAAGTTGTTATAGAGCACACTCCAGGTGTCATAAAGATAAACCCACGGAAACTTGGGCAACACAAGCTGGAGCATCCATTTATGAAACCTCCACCATGTTTCTCAACTGTTTCCATGATCACATGCGTAAGATAACGTCTTAACTCCCGGACGTCCTTGCTGATGCATTCCTTCCACTTTGAGATCCAAACTTTGGAGGGTTTTATGTTTAGTTTATACTGTTTTGGGGGGTATCTACAAAACCTTTACTTTACTGGTTAACTGTTCAAATGTAAGACAGAGTTCAGCCTCTTGAGTCACGTCTTAAGCATTTTCCAGAACACAAGCGAGACCTGCCACCATAACTCATAATGTCTGAAGTCAAGTTAGTTTAAGGTCAGTCAAGTGGAGGCTGACATCAGCATGACCTCTTAAGAGAGGCTTTCTCCTTGGAGACATTACATTACATTTCATTTAGCTGACGCTTTTATCCAAAGCGACTTACATTTTTGCTCTATACACCGTAGACACAGCAACTCAGGGTTAAGTGTCTTGCTCAAGGATACATCGACATGGACTATGAGAGGAGCTGCAGTCCCTAAAGGTGTTTCTCTTGCAGTATTTAGACATCAACATTTCACTATCAGCACAACAGATGAATCTCTAAAATGAATCTCCTTTCAAACTTAAACCAGGAAGAGACATTTCAGTGACGCATTTAATTATATCTTTTCAATAAAATCATGTCTTACTGTTTTGGGCATCTTGGCTCCGGTTGGGGGACAAGCTCCAGCAGAAGAAAGTGTTTCCCAGGCTGACCGAGGCTGCTGTGGTGGACTCGCAGCGGAACCTCCACTTGATAAAGAACGTCGCTCCGCTTTCGCTGGCAGACTCAAAGGGCAGGGCTTGTGTCCTTTGAACTCGGCTGTAGATCACACAAAGTGACGTGGGAGGTTCAACTCGGCTACTATCACAAAAGCTGACAGACTCACCTGCAGTGTGAACATCCGGCAGGACAGCACAGCAACATCACAACTGAATGGTGTCTCACCTGTGTGGACTCTCATGTGTCTCTTCAGACCCCCTGTTGTGTAAATATTTTCCCACAAACATCACGAATGAATGGTTTCTCTCCTGTAAGAACTTTTTGCCGTGATTCTTTCTTTTGCTTCATTTTAAAACATTTCCAAACAGCTGGAGGAAAACCTTTTTTCAGGTTCAAATCTTATTTTTAGTTTCAGATTGTTTCAGACTTTTGGCCTGGATCTGGCGTGGTAGTGATTCACATTTCACTTTATCGTTTATTGTTAAAAACCCTTAAATATAATCAGACAGTTCACGTTTAAAAATGAAACAATGTAGTTTAAAGAAATCCCAACACACTAAATATTAACCACTTTTATAAAGCTATTTATAAAAATAAATCATTTCAAGTCTCTTTACTTTTCTAATGAATTATTAAACACAATTATAAAATCAGAAGTTTTAAAACACATTTACTTAGAATAACATTATGACAAAGTGTTTACAGGTTGTCGTTATTTAACTATTACTAGTTAATATTTACTGAAACATAATGTTCGTACCAACAGATTCAAATGTGTTTACAGACTGTGAGACAACAATATCTTGTAGTTTCATCACTTTGGTTCATAACCTTTTATTCTTAATAGATCTCTTTGAGGTCTTTGGGCATTTTCTTGATTTTTACATACCTTCTTAAATTCACCTTGTAAGGAACTTGCATATACGATACATACCCATGTGTTATATATCAAAATGTGCAGAACAATCTCAGCTCTCTATATAATGAGGCACCATTGTCCTAAGGAACGGTGAAAAGAGATAATTTGTCTCTCAAGCTGAAGTCCGATTTTTGAAATTCTTCAAATCTCTTGTGAAAAAACGTATGTGAACGAACTGTTTTGGTGCTTGCAATTAGTTTACCAAAGTCTTTGGTTCACAAAAGTAGTGGAATATATGAATAAAATAGTAGATAAACATAAACAAATGTCTAAATGTTTTTTGAGCAGAAGTGTTGTCCTTCCAACCAAACCAAAACTAACCAACCAAAACAAACCAACCAAAATAAATAAACAAATAAACCCAGGGCTCATATTCTCCCAATAATCCTTGTTATCCTAAAATACTGCACTAGAGCTCTTTAGCACCCACTCGACTTTCCTTGCATAACACACTGTACCCCTCCTTGCCGAGGCCTCCAACCAGCTGTCTTCTTTCATTCTCATACCTCTGACAGTGTAGAATAACGCGTTCTCATTGTTTCTTCCTGCCCACAATAGTCGCATCTGCCCCTGTCGTGTTTCTCTATTTTCCATAGCATGCCGTTCAGCCCAGTGTGTCCAAATCGCGGCCTTGAAATGATGGTTTCTTCTCTCCTGTTCCCTCATGCACATCTCATCTCCCACGCTTTCCTCTGGACTCTGAGAAACCATCGCCCTTTTTTGTCCTCCTCCCATTGCTTCTGCCACCTTTCCTTTAACCTTATTTTAATAATCCCCTTGGCCTCTGATTTACTGAAGTTGACTTCAACTTTTGAGCCACTACTCTTTGCGGCTTCTTTTGCCGCTCTATCCGCCATTTCATTGTGCAGGAACCCATAAGAACATCACTGTCATACCCATCATTTTAGTTCTGTATACTGTTTGCTGTATTTCAATGAGGATGTCTGGTTTACTGTCTGAATGACTGTTCTGTAAGCTGTCTAGTGATGAACTGGAGTCTGAACAAATGATTGCTCTGTTGGACTGAAGTTTAATTTATTTTGCTTTCTGTGCTGCTGTCCATCCAAAGCTTCTTGTCTCCCTCCTCTCCTTCTCCCAGCAGGGTACTAAGGTTTCCTGTGTTGAATGCTCTTCACTGTGGCCCTGAAGATTAGCACAATAGGTTAATGCCAACTGCGTTCTCCGTACTTCTAGAGGCATTTCACCCATTTCCACCTGTAGTGCCTTCGTTGGAATTGTTTTAAAAGCACCGGTGCATATTCTCATTGCCTGATATTCAACATTATCTCATTGTTTTAGAAATGATTTTGCTGCTGACCCATACACCACACACCCATACATTTATATAGATTGAATTAATCCACTGTATATGGATTTCAAAGTTCTATCTGCACCCCATTCCCTTCTCACCACACACCTCATTATATTTAACACTGTCTTCCATTTATCCTCTACTTTTTTAATATGTACAGCCCATGTGACCCTTTCGTCAAACCACAAACCCAACAACGTAAAGTGCTTTACTCTTTCCAATTCATGATGATATAGTTTTAGTTTCACATCACAACCAATGTGTTTCCTTGTAAAGAACATTGTTTTTGTCTTATCTGCTGCAAATGTAAAACCCTATTTATATGACCACTCTTCTACCTTACAGATGGCTCTCTGCAGCTTCTTTACTATGAATTCCACATTTCTTCTCCTCTTCCAAATTGACTCATCATCTGCAAGTAGTGACAATCCCATCCCCTTTTCTATTTCACTGAACGCAACATTCATCATTGAGAAGAGTAAAGGACTGCCTTTACTGCCTTGAGGAGTTCCATTTTCTTTACAACTCTGACTTCTACATTACATTATATTACATTTCATTTAGCTGACGCTTTTATCCAAAGCGACTTACAATAAGTGCAATTCCACCATGAGTACAAACTCAGAACAACAAGAATCAAGAAAGTATAATTTCAATAAAGTTAAATTACAAAGTGCTATCAGTAAGTGCCATCTAAATGCTACTAAAGTGCTACTACTAATGTGTGTCTCTTCTGATCTTCAAGTTGTGGAAATCTTTTCCCACAAACATCACAACTGAATGGTTTCTCTCCTGTGTGGATTCTCATGTGTGACTTCAGATGTCCCTGGTTTGAAAATCTTTTCCCACAAACATCACAACTGAATGGTTTCTCTCCTGTGTGGATTCTCATGTGTTCCTTCAGATGTCCCTGGTTTGAAAGTTTTTTCCCACAAATGTCACAACTGAATGTGTTCTCTCATGTGTCTCTTCAGACTTCCCTGTTCTTTAAATCTTTTCCCACACACATCACAACTGAATGGTTTCTCTCCTCTGTGGACTCTCATGTGCCGCAGACTCTGGCACCCTGGTCTCCTTCCAAACATTGTCCCTGTCTTCACTTTCAGGTCCAGAATTTGACAAAGGTTCTTGCCAATCAGCATTAATTACTTCAGTCTCAGAAGATTCTGAAGCCTTTTCATCATCAGCATTTGGATGTGAATAACAATGTGGATTTAGGGTCCTGGCTGATCCTGATCCCCCACAGTTCTCTGGGTCAGTTTCTGTTTTTATTGGTGTCGCTGACCTGCCGGCTGGAGGCTCCGCCTCTCTATTGTCCTCCGTCTGGCTTTGATGAAGCTGTGAGGTCTGAGGTTTGTCATCTTCACTCTTCACAGTAATAGCACTGAATAGGAACTTGGTGATATCTGCCTCCTCCAGCACATTAAGCTTCTCTCCCTCTGGACGGGTCCAGAGATCCTCCTTTTCCTCTTTCATGTGGAGGGGCTCCGGGTCCTCCTGGTCCTGGTCCAGGCACTCAGTGGTGACATCTGCTTTAATCTCCAACAGCTGCTGGACATCTGTAGGGAGCACATTATGGACAGTGACTTCAGACTGATATCAGCTTTCATTAGTGGAAACATTCAAGGAATTAGACTACATGTATATGTGTTGCTCTTCATGTACAAACACAGAAATACATAATACAAAACAATAACACAATGACATTAGTAAACCGCAGGATAGTGCAAAGGGCGCTGGAATAATTAGGAATGTTTAATATAAAAGGTTGCTTTGGCGGATGTCACACACACACACACACACACACTTCATACAATGATACTAATATTTAGATTGACACTGATGATATTCACACATTAAAGATCAGTAAGTATTTTAACTATGGAATATATTATACGCTTTTAAAGATACATTTGCATGTTATTTCGTCATTAAATTTACTTTTGAGAATGTTTGAGGCAAGAAATCAAATCATAATTTTGAATAGTGCTAGTTTCATTAAAATTGATGGTGAAAAAAAAGATTTGCTCCAACGTTTGTTGAGTTGAGAAGCTTAATAAACACTTTAATCCAAGGAATATTCTTCGCAAAGTTACTCCAATATGTGATGTGTGCTAATAGCTCGCTATTATTCTTACTGGATGTGAGAAACACATTTTACCACTAAAGGTGTCCACAGTATTAACCAAAGAGACATCAGCTGGACACGAAGCACATTTACACAGTCACAGACCTGAGGAACAGCTGTCATTACAGAAGCATCTTCCTTCACTGAGACGGGAATGTTGAAGTGTAAAATGAAATAGTCAGGTCATTAAATAACCTTCAAGGTTAATCAGAGGTCATTATATAACCTCCAGGGTTAATCAGAAGTCAGTGTTTCCCCTACCGCTATATCAGGGGGGCGCCCTGTAGCAGGGTTGTAGACTTGATACGGCCGTTCTCAATTCATGCTCAATGTTGAGCTGAGATCTCCTGCGAGGAGCACCGGAGTAGCTCTCTGAACCCGGAGCAGCTCTCCTGGTCCAAGTGAAACGAGCCAAAGTGCTTGTGTCTTGTACCCAACAATGAGCCTGCTGGCTTCACATATTACAAAAGTACAAAGTACAGGGACAAAACTAAGTCATTATTAAATACATGGAGAAATGCCGGCATGCCGTTAACAGGTTACGCTTGCGCGACTCACCCATTCTTGACGTTTTGCCAAAAGCCAATCTCCGTGAAGTTTCCATGAGGTCGTTTTTTCTGCTGTTGCGTCTCTCAAAACAGAAAACAGATCTCAGCTCAACATTGAGCATGAATTGAGAGTGGTCGTATCAAGTCTACAACCCTGTTTTAAAAAGATGTGTAGAGAAAAGCAGCTCACCGCAGCCACAGTGAAAGTTACTTCCTGTTAGTTCCGATCTGTAGACCTCGTTCTGATTTGTTCACATGTGCTTATAAATATATATTTATGTAGAAATGTGTGTGTAGCTGAATCCTTTGTTCTTTTAATGTCTGCCTGTGAAACACTTTGCTGCTTGATTTGAAATGGGTTATATAAATAAGGTTTATTATTATCAGCCACATAACATATGTTTTTAGATTAAACCATAGACTAACAGCCAATTAGATTACATTACATTATTGTCATAGTACATACATGTATTATTTGCATTTGACCCATCCTTAGTATTAGGGACCAGTGGGCTGCCCTGAGCGGCGCCCGGGGAGCAATTTAGGGTTAAGTGTCTTGCTCAGGGACACTTCGACATGTGAACTATGGGGAGGCTGGGGATCGAGCCGGCGACCCTGTGGTTGCAGGATGACCACACATCCCCATGAGCTACAGCCGCCCATAATTGAGCGTTAAGTATTACAACTACACATAAAATAAGTATTTTCTACAACACGTGGTGTTTGTTGTCAAATCTAAGAGCCAATCGGCTCTCTGATCTGGTGACAGCCAGTAGTTTCCCATCATGCATTGGGCAACGCAGTCGGTGGAGAGCTACTGTGGCGCCTGGCTCTAAAATCTGCGCTGCCTCGCTCTCGTGAGATTATGTTTAACCACGTGTGCATGATGTCAGAGCAAGTCAGACACAAATCTAACCAGCATGCATTGTGCGCCGATCGATTGTTGATCGATTCTGATCAGGACTGGCTCATCTCGAACGAGCATATTGTCTGCATATTCTTATGATCAGATTATAATCTGCATTTAAACCATAACAACAAAGAGGGATATGAGACATTGTTAGGCTGGGTTGCACCAACATTGATTAAATTAATCCTGGTTTAGAGTTAATCTAGGGTTAGTAAATCTAGGTTTAAACTGGTTTATAATTAGTCAGAGATGTGTTGCACATCTTAATTTTAACCCTGGATTAAACTAGTTTAAACAAGGGTTAAAACAGAATTAGTTTATGTTGCCGTGGAAAAAATCCGTTACTGATACCGTTAGTTACGTTCATAGCTACCACTACAGCGGCTATAGCTAATAAACGCCATCACTCTAGCTAGCTATTATGGCACGTCAAAGAGGGTCAAACTTTTGAAAAGATGTTGCTGACCGAGTTAATGGAGGAGTTTAACTCCAGCTAGGAGCTGGAGAAGTGGTGGCACAGCAAAATTCCTCTCACTTCCATGCTTGATTGTGGTCCAACCTTCCCATTGAGGTATATGACAGACTCCTTTGTGAATCTATACCGCTGTGAAAACTCACTGTTGTCATAAAATTCAATTGGGTTTAACCGATCTCTAATTTTCGTGCGAGGAACTCTTTCCTCTAACCCCATCCAGCGAACATATGCAGCCATGTTGTCAATAAAACGGAGATAAACCTCCTCCAGGGGTGGTTTAAATATAACTGCTAATCCAGGTTTAGTCTAGGTTTAAAATGACTGGTGCAACAGATTTGATTTTAATCTAGATTTAAATGGAAATTAAACAGAGATTGCCAAAGGATTAGATTTACCCAGGATTAATTGTAAACTAAGGTTAAACTAGGTTTAAAGTTTGGTGCAACTGGATTAAAAGACAAACCTGGTTTGAACCTAGTTTAAGAGTTAATCCTTGTTGGTGCAACCCAGCCTTAGTGGAGAACGTATCAACAAGCCACATCCACAACACTGATTACAAGAGCACACGGACACACACACACACACACACACACACACACACACACACACACACACACACACACACACACACACACACACACACACACACACAGTGAAGGGTCGGGAATGAGGTTTTCAATTTCAATCTGTAATTGTCCTCAGACATGTGTGAAGCCTCTTCCCTGGTGGGATTAAAAACAGTGAAAATCAATAAAACATATTGAAAAAAAAAAAAAAAAAGTTCCTCCCTGCTGAATGTAACCAGAGAAGGAGAGCTGGAAACGAAACACATTCACCAAAAGTCTCTCTGACTACAATTAATGACCTGAAAACGGACTCAGATGTGACATAAACCTGTAAAACGAGATTTAACATCAGAAGAGGCCCAGAGTCTGCTATAGACTTTAGTTTCTGATTCATTGGCAGGTGTGAGCTCCTGGGAGGTAATAAGAGGAACAAGTAGTTGTTCCTCTTATTACCTCCCAGGAGCTCACAGGAAGTGACCATCATCCAATAATGGTTGAAAATAGGGCGGAGTTTAGAAGAAAATGAGACAGAAGTACTACAGAAATGGTCTTTCAGCAGCGCTGACTGGGAGAAATGTAGAAGAGTTAATGATCAAGAAGTGAAGAAAGTGGATATTAGTGAAGATGTTGAGTTAAATGATTCATTTTTTAAGCTATTCTAGAGGCCACAAAGCAGTCCATGCAGAAGAAGGGAGATAAGCACAAAAAGAAGATTGCACCTTGGTAAAATAAAGTGTTTAAAGTACTAATGATGAGTCAAAGTTTTCAGAATCTTATTGTGTATAAAAAGTTACAAGCAGATTTAGTTTATCTACCGTTTCCCTCTTTTTTCTTTCTTCTCTCACTGGGCACATTAGGGAATGTGGGATATATTATGTATATGTCTGTGTGTGTACATATGTCACCCTCTACTGTTATTTTAATTGTTTTCACCCAACAACAAATGTTAGGAGGATAATAAAAAATAGAACTTTTGGAGGAAATTTTGTTACTCAATTATCTGAATATTAAAACCACAACTAAAATAAATGTCTCAAATATGTCTCAAATATTCTGAGTACATGTACCAGGCTGAACACACAACGTGCCGTCCTCTTTGTTTACCTTTTTTACGTCTCCATGCTTCCACTGGTTAACCTGTGTTTAGCGGCACAGTGCAATGAATTGTGGGTAATTCCCTTGTGCCAAGTCTGCATCTAATGCTGACTTACGGAAAGGGTTCACAAAGGACTCAAAATGTCTGCGAGAGACTCAAACACTCAACGGGACAGAACTAAACCTCCTGGGTGAGGAGATGAGATTGAGCCAACATGAAAACTAGCTGTGTGTCTCTCTTAACACGGTCTTACTTCCAGTCTGTGGCACTCAGACCCAAGCCTGTTGGTTCCTACTGATTCATTTGAATAATAATCAGAAAGAATATGTTTAAATACTTTATTTAGTGGGACAGAGGATATAGATTATGGGAGAAAACTGCTTAACAGCGCTCCTAGAGATTGCTATTATGTATTACTGAATGTATGATGCAACTATGGAACAAAGCAGAAACATCACGCCACCAGCAAATGAGATAACGACTGTAGGGAACCTGAACTCAAGTCCAAGGGAGCGGTTCACTGCAAGAGATAACGAGCACACATTGCCTCAGGAATGTTGAGCAAAACCCAACAGATAAGGGAACGACAAGGAGGAACAGAGCGAGGTCTCGTCCAATCTCTGGGCTGCACCTTGAGGTGACGTGTGAAAAATAGGTGGACTTTTCTAAGAATACAAGAACTGGGACTCACGTCTACCACTCATGTGTTGTGAGGAGATCCATTCTGTGGACCGTCTCGTCTGTCAGAGCCTCCTGAGTTTGTCTCCATGTCTAAAGCAGAAATGTTGAGACTGTTGGTGAAGCAGGAAGTCGACACGGTCGTTGAGGAGTCTTTTGGGCAGTTGGACAAATTAATAGAAGATTATGAGGAGACAGTTTCTCGTCTAAGAGAACATGAGCTACACAGATCAGGTTTGTGCTTTTTACTTCTTGTTCCCGGTCTCGTTTTACGGGTGCAGTGTGGCAGCTGGACACCTCCAGTTTGTCGTGGTCTATTTGCCGCTTCTCGCACTCTTCACCACCGTGTCCGGGGATCCAGCACGTAGCCATGGCCCCATTGTTTACACGGATCCGCTGTTAGCAGCGCTGACTCGCCATCAGAGGGCGGACAGGACAACGGAGAGCGGGAAGAGGAAGGGAGGAGGTCTGCAGTGTTTGTTGATGCTAGATCAGAGGTGGGCAAACTACGGCCCGCGGGCCGGATACGGCCCACCGAGTATTATATACGGCCCGCCGAGTATTATAATTATTATAACATTAAAAAAATATATTAAAAAAAAAGTTATTAAAAAAATATATTAAAAAAAAGTTTTTATTTTAAATAATTATAAGTTATAGTAAAGACCGCTGTAGCGCTTCTCCGTTCCCAAGTTCAGTTTCCCGAAGCACGATGACCACAACAGACCAGCGTTGATGTTTCTTCATGCTTATTTATTGCACAGCGCTCTTTTAGGCTTTTCGTGTGTGTTCTGCTGCAGCAGAAAGACGCTGTAATGCCTTCTGCTGCGCACACGGCTCTGCTGCAGAAGAACACACACACGAAAAGCCTAAAAGAGCGCTGTGCAATAAATAAGCATGAAGAAACATTGATGCTGGTCTGTTGCCATCATTGTGCTTTGGGAAAATCAAGTCGGGAACAGAGAGGCGTTACAGCAGTTTTTACGTGCCGTGGGGACCGCTGCCTGCCGTGTTCTGCTGAACTAGAGCGCACACACAACACTTGCAATTCCACCCCTCCCCCACTGATCCCACAGACAAAAGCTCCACTTCTTAGCGGTCAGAATCCTTTTTAATTATGTCGTAAAGCGTTAACTTTAGAAGAATTACAGTAATATGAATCACTTTCTGTCGCCGGAGACAGGGTTTGTACTACAACAGTTTTAGAGTTGTAAAATGCGGTTCACACAACACTCTCCATCCATCTGATACTGGCCTGGCCCGTCTGTCAATTTTTTTAATTCAATGTGGCCCCCCCAAAAAGTTTGCCCACCCCTGTGCTAGATGCTTTAACACTGGACACGTCTGTTAAACCCCACACAACTCAGTGTGACCTAGAAGTGTTGATTTGATAGTGTTTTAATCACTGTGGGATTAATAAAGGATTATTTAAAAAAAAAGCAGACTCCAGTACAACACCAGAGAGAATATCATCACTTTAAAAGCACTTTTCAGCAACAGCAATGTAACGTTCATAGTTTGTCAGCAGGTTTAACAGATTATTTAAAGTTAAATTTCAAGTTATAGCAACGGTTATTTACATGATCTGCGTTTGTCTTCATGATCGTTTGTTCTCGTGAACAGCCAAATGATATGTCACTTTAAAGTGTTTCCTTTGCTAAAGGAGCTAATAAAGGAGGCATTGAAGCTAATTTCCTTTGCATTTAGAGAATTCAAACAACTCTTCCCTCGGTAGATAGCTTGGCCTCATGCTAACAGCTAGCAGCTCCATGTCTGTTGTACAGGTCTGTTCCTTAATAAACTATTGTCTGCATATTATTGTGATCAGATTATAATCTGCATATAAATCATAACAACAAAAAGGGATATGAGACATTGTTAGTGGATAATGTATTTAATTCATCATGTTTGAAACTGAACAATGATACAGTTTAGTAGCGTTGTTCTCTCTGTGACTATCCCTTGGTTTTACTTTTAAATTCCTTCTTTAGTTTCTATTCTAACCAAGGGGTGCATCCCAAGTCTCTTTTTTGTAATTTCCTCGATCCTCGCTTGAAACGGAAGTTGTTCTGAGCCAGAGTTCCCACGATACGATATTATCATGATACTTAAGATAAGATAATCCTTTATTAGTCCCGCAGTGGGGATACGATATTATCACGATACTGCGATACATTGAGTATTGCGATATATTAAATATTGCAATGTATTACCTTTTTTCAACCGCAAACTGTCCCCAAAGAAAACTTTGTCAACATATTTGATCTAATACGATGAAGTTTTCAGTCTGTTCATCTCACTTCAATCATTGTTATTGAAGCAAAATGTGACAAATTGACCAACACTGTCATAAATGTTGCACCTGACACACTGAACTGTTTGTATTACAGTCTAGTCGCGCCGGAGCTTATCTCTGTGTAAACAGTTAAACAGCGGGGCTTATCTCTGTGTAAACAGTTATTATTTCCATGGTGGATGGCGGAAATAATAACCACTATTTCTGCTTTATACTTGTTGTGGAAATCCCAAAAACGTCGGAACATCAAACGCCCCCGTGTCTGGGTTCATAATATTATCCGGAGGCGCACACAGCTCGGTGAATTTCATCGACTTCTCCAGGAACTGCCGACGTTTGGCCGTAAATCGCCAGTTAACACGGCCGCCTGTTAATCCGTAACACCGGCCGCTTCCAGGGCTACGAGAGGACCCGTAGCCAGTTTGATTTATGCTTTTTTTTAAACGTCTTTGACCAACGCCGTGTCACGCATGTTGTCCCGTGTTTCGTGTAACAGCTGTGCAGCAGCGGAGCTACGAGTGACAGGAAGTCCAGGCGTTTGATTTACATGTGGACGGCACATTTCTAATTTATTTCTTGGATACCTCCATTTTTGTTTTGACCAACTTCCTATCAATCACACTGATCCGGGACCTCTGCTGACCTCACCAGAAAACAACACAGCACCATCTTGTGGACTGAAAAAGAAATTGATTTATTTTCTCTCTTTTTTTCTAGGACCTAAAAGTTTATAATTGATATAATGATTGATACTTGGCTTCCGTGTATCGATACAATATTGCCACGCAAGTCGGCTTTGATTAGTTATGACACCTCAATTTCCCCCGAAACATTGAGCCTAATAAATTAAATGTAGTGTTCAGGAGAAACCATAATCATATTCTGAGTTATTTAATAATGACGTCACAATCAGAACTTCAAAACATACAGACGCAAATAATACATAAATGATGATAACTGTCTTTATAGTATGAATACAGTGATGATTACTGTGTCTTTATTAGTATTAGTACAGTGATCATGTGTTCAGACACAAACTCCCTCAAACATCTCGCCAGCTGTTAAAACCGACTGAATGGATCAGCTGATCCAGATATGATCAGCTGATCCACTGTCATCAGAAACAGACGTCGCTTGACGTGACTCTTTCGAGGAAAGGACTTCTCATTTCACAAATGTCCTCTTTTCCTCTCTTCTCACATGGTTTCCTTGCGTCTCTACGTGCATCCCTGGTGGTCGGGACGCAGGGATGCAATATGGGTACATCCCAAGTCTCTTAATTTTTCAATAGGCTCGTTTGAGATGAGCCAGTCCTGCGGCTTGAGACCTTCTCAGACGCCAGCTTGCTGTTTGTTGAGCTTCGAAACTCAACAAACGTTGGATTAACTAGCATTACTCCAAATTATGATTTGATATCTCGCCTCAAACATTCTCAGAAGCTAACCTCTTTAGCACGGCAAGGCAAAGCAGCGCCGTTGTGCCTATTATCGGACGGTTTTTAAAAAACATTTGTTTTAACGTTTCCTTAATTATCTCCGGAACCACATTGTTGTTTAACTTCATTTAAAGTTCTACAGTTCCGCAACTCTTGTGAGAAGATACATATGGCATAAAATATAATTAAAGTAACCGTTAAGTTTAAGTACTTACGTAAACTCCTCCGACTATACGGCTGCTCTGTCAGCTTGCCGCGATGGCCGCAAGGTTTCACCAAATCCATGATAAATAGCCTTTACAAAGTCGGATTTCCCTAACAAACACATCTCAGTAACCGTACGGGCTTGTGGGAGTCTAACAAAGCAATCAAAATCCTTACGAACTCCATATTAGTACCTGTAAAATCACATGTTTCTTTTTTTCTTCTCTGTCTCACATATCTGCTTCCTGTGACTTACGTGTACCCCCCACATTTCTAGAAACACGTCACACAGCAAGAGGGAAGGCTTATGCAAATTGTAATACCCAGCAGCCTCTAGTGAGACAATGTATTGTCATAAAACAAGTAACTTTTCTATTTTTTAACCGAACGACACGTTCTTTTGACTAAAACACCTTCCCAATATGTCAAAGCTTGGTTTTGTTGCAGATTCGGATTATTTAGGTCCTAATCTTTCCAAAAAGATGTCCTATTAGTATGTGGGATGTTGGTAAGTGCCTGAACCATGGAGTTTCTATAAGTCGGGGACCGCTTCAAAATAATTTTTGGGGAAATTTAGCTTAGATCATGCTGGACATTAATAGTTATGATCAAAATATTTTATAAAAGTGTTTTTTTTGAAAAAAATAATTTTATTCACAACTAAATTCTGAAAAAAATGATATGAAATAATACAAGTAATATAACTCAATGCGGTTTATACGACTACTTATTAGTTAAAAAAGAACCATATATGAGCCTCGGTTTTCAAAAGGCTAATTTAATAATGAAATAACACGTGAATGTAACTTTAAAAGCGTACAATATATTACAAATACTTACTAATCTTTAATGTGCTAATATCATCAGTATCAATCTAAATATTAGTATCGTTGTATGAAGTGTGTGATATCCACCTACCTCGTATAAAAGCAATCTTTTACATTAAACATTCCATATTTATTCCAGTGACCGTTGCACTCCGCACTACTGTTCTGCTGTTTACTAATGTCGTTGTTATTGTTTTGTATTTCTGTGTTTGTACATTTAGAGCAACACATATAAATTTAGTCAAATTCCATTAATGTCTCCACTAATGAAAGCTGGTATCAGAATCAGAATCAGAATCAGAATCAGCTTTAATGGCCATGTAAATTTGCACGTCCATGGAATTTGACTCCGGTTTCACTTGCTCTTCGTACTTATTTATTTTATTTTTTTATTTTTTTCACACACAATATACAAGATAAATATAAAAAATATAAAAAGGACATTAAAGACAGTAGTAAAACAACAAAAAAGTCCAGATAGTGCTGAAGTCTGAAGTCACGGTTGTCCATAATGTGCTCCCTGCAGATGTCCAGCAGCTGTTGGAGATTAAAGCAGAAGTCCCCCCTGAGTGCCTGGACCAGGAGGACCCGGAGCCCCTTCACATAAAAGAGGAAAAGGAGAATCTCGGGACCCGTCTGGAGGTAGAACAGCTTAATGTGCTGGAGGAGGCCGATATGACCAAGTTCCTATCTTCTGAGACTGAAGTCATTAATGTTGATTGGCAAGAACCGTTGTCAGATTCTGGACCTGAATGTGAAGACGGGGACAATGTTTGGAAGGAGACCAGGGCACCTGAGTCTGCTGCACATGCCCGGAAATATAAGGAAGCCCTTGTAAGTCATGTGGGATGTAACACTGGCACCAAATCCTTCAGCTTCTTCAAGTGTAGTAAACGGTTTTCCTACAAAGGGTTTCTGCAGAAACACATGATGTGTCATTCTGGAAAAATGTCCTCCAGTTGTTTGGTAAGAAAAAAATGTTTTAGAGTGAAGCAAAAGAAAGAATCACGGCCAAGAGAGAATCCATTCAGTTGTGATGTTTGTAGGAAAATATTCACAAGACAGGGACATCTGAAGAGTCACATGAGAGTCCACACAGGAGAGAAACCATTCCGTTGTGATGTTTGTGAGAAAAGATTTACAGTACAGGGAAATCTGAAGACACACATGAGAGTCCACACAGGAGAGAAACCATTTGGTTGTGATGTTTGTGGGAAAAGATTTACAGTACATGGAAATGTGAAGACACACATGAGAGTCCACACAGGAGAGAAACCATTTGGCTGTGATGTTTGTCAAAAAAGATTTAGAAGACAGACTCAACTGAACACCCACATGATAGTCCACACAGGAGAGAAACCCTTCAGTTGTGATGTTTGTGGGAATAGATTTACAGTACAGGTAAATCTGACAAAACACATGAGAGTACACACAGGAGAGAAACCATTCAGTTGTGAGGTTTGTCGGAAAATGTTCACACAACAGAGAAATCTGAAGAGACACATGATAGTCCACACAGGAGATAAACCATTCATTTGTGATGTTTGTGGGAAAAGATGTACAGAAAAGGGATATCTGAAGAGACACATGAGAGTTCACACAGGTGAGAAACCATTCATTTGTGATGTTTGTGGGAAAAGATGTACAGAAAAGGGAGATCTGAAGAGACACATGAGAGTTCACACAGGAGAGAAACCATACAGTTGTGATGTTTGTGGGAAAAGATGTACAGAAAAGGGAGATCTGAAGAGACACATGAGAGTTCACACAGGAGATAATTAGTTTCTTCCAGTTGTGAAAGATTAATGATGGAAGTTTGTGTTGTTCTCTTTCTCTTGTGTTTATTTAAACAAATATGTAAATTGTTTGAAATGTAATTTGTTTGTAAATGAGATTGAAGGCAAAGTTGATGGAAGTTTTTGTTGTTCTCTTTCTCTTGTGTTTACTTTAAAAAAAATGTAAATTGTATAAAATGGAATTTGTTTGTAAATGAGATTGAAGGCAAAGTGTTTTTTGGACAGCTGATGAATCGTCATTAAAACAATGACAACATACTGTGTGTCTGTGATGAAGGAAACTAAAACAAACTAAAATCTCTGTAGAAATACATCTGTATTTAAAATGCATATTTCCATGTAATGTTTTAAAATCTAGATTAAAAGAAACTTATGCAAGTTTACTTTGTGTTACTGGAACTTTGGTGACACTTTATTTTACAGTCTTCACTTTAAGTGCAGACTTTCAGCTTTAATTTGAGGGTATTTACATCCAAATCAGGTGAACGGTGTAGGAACTACAACAAATTCAAATTCAAATTCCCTTTTTTTAGGGACCAAAAGTAATTGGACAATTGGCTGCTCAGCTGTTCCAAGGTCAGGTGTGTGTAATTCCCTCGTTATTTCATTTACAAGGAGTAGATAACAAGTCTAGACTTCATTTCAGGTGTGGTATTTGTGTTTGGAATCTGTTGCGGTCAACTCTCAATATGAAGTCCAAAGAGCTGTCACTATCAGTGAAGCAAGCCATCATTAGGATGAAAAATCAAAACAAAACCATCAGAGAGATAGCAAACACATTAGGTGTAAACTGTGGTGGATGACAGTAGAATCATTTCCCTGGTGAAGAAAAACCCCTTCACGACAGTTGGCCAGATCAAGAACACTCTCCAGGAGGTAGGGGTATCTGAGTCAAAGTCGACAATCAAGAGAAGACTTCACCAGAGTAAATACAGAGGGTTCACCACAAGATGTAAACCATTGGTGAGCCTCAAAAACAGGAAGACCAGATTAGAGTTTGCCAAAAAACATCTAAAAGAGCCTGTACAGTTATGGAAGAACATCCTATGGACGGATGAGACAAAGATAAACTTGTACCAGAATGATGGGAAGAGAAGAGTATGGAGAAGGAAAGGAACTGCTCATGATCCAAAGCATACCACCTCATCAGTGAAGCATGGTGGAGGTAGTGTTATGGCGTGGGCATGTATGGCTGCCAATGGAACTGGTTCCCTTGTATTTATTGATGATGTGACTGCTGACAAAAGCAGCAGGATGAATTCGGAAGTGTTTCGTCCAATATTATCTGCTCATATTCAGCCAAATGCTTCAGAACTCATTGGACGGCGCTTCACAGTGCAGATGGACAATGGCCCGAAGCATACTGCGAAAGCAACCAATGAGTTTGTTAAGGCAAAGAATGGAATTTTCTGCAATGGCCAAGTCAATCACCTGACCTGAATCCAATTGAGCATGCATTTCACTTGCTGAAGACAAAACTGAAGGGAAAATGCCCCAAGAACCAGCAGGAACTGAAGACGGTTGCAGTAGAGGCCTGGCAGAGCATCACCAGGGACGAAACCCAGCGTCTGGTGATGTCTATGGAATCCAGACTTCAGGCTGTCATTGACTGCAAAGGATTTTCAACAATTAGAATTATGATTATATTAATTTGTCCAATGACTTTTGGTCCCTTAAAAAGAGGGTGGCCACATTTGAATTTGTTGTAGTTCCTACACCGTTCACCTGATTTGGATGTAAATACCCTCACATTAAAGCTGAAAGTCTGCACTTAAAGCACATCTTGATTTTTCATTTCAACTCCATTGTTGTGGTGTACAGAGCCAAAATAATGAAAAATGTGTCAATGTCCAAATATTTATGGACCTGACTGTATATATATGAATAATATCAATTCAATTCAGTTCCAAAATAATTTGTGTATGAGCTACCCTTAACACTGTGCTGATATTCTGTGTGGAAAAGAGCAGGTTGGCCAATGTTCTGCTTCCTTACGGTGGAGGAACTCAGGGACAATACGGTGATCATTTTAACAGCTGTTTTTTTTGTTTTTTTGTTCTATTATTCCTGCTAACCTCGGCGTCTATCTTTCGCATTATCATTTAGTTTTATTTGATGAAATATTTTGCCAAAGTCCTCGTTTTGAAAAGGGGACTTTTTTATTCAGTTTAAGTCTTGTTTGGTTAATGAACAATTGTCATTGACAAAATAAACGCTGCTGAGCCGTTACCACGGTTTTGCACTCTACTCATGGAAAGCTGGGAGTGAATGGAGGGGTATATTATGTCATCTGAAACTTAATTCTACATACCTTTCTGTGGTGGCGGTGGCGTGGTTATGCTCAGCTGCAGAGGGGTGTGGTTGTGGGTGGCTCGGGGGACGGTGCCTGGAAGAGGCCTGATTGGCCTCAGCTGTACTAATTGTGTGTTTGTCCCAACATAAGCAGGAGTAGGCTAGACGCTCGAGAGACGGGCAGACCGACGCAAGACGCCCGTTAGAGCAGCAGAACCTAATAAAACGGTTATGAACCTTGAACCCTGGTGTGCTGGTGTCATTGTGCTGAGGGGAAACTCACGGTGGTAACGGGAGCTCGTTACACTTTCATTTAAATCGTAACAAATCACATCATTATTTCCAGGAAACTAATAAAGTAAACGTATTTGGAACAACCTGAACTAACCTACTTTTCTCTAATCCTTTATTTTTTTGTTCTTTTTTTCATTTTGTAAATAGGGCTGACAACAATAGTCCTCACACTCCCTCAATTATTGATCCACGGGAGCAGGGAGAGCATCTTTCAGTGAGGGTCTGATGTCTTCCTCTCCTCCTATCTTTCACACTCTCTCTGTAGTCACACCCTGGAGCACCGATTGACCCTGTGACCTTACTTCTTTGGTTTCTTCTCCATCTTCACCATGGGTGCATCCCAAGTCTCTAAATTGCATCCCTGTTTCCCTCACTTGCGTCCTTTCCTTGCGTCTTAGTCCCTCCCACCAGGGATGCATAGAGAGACGCAAGGAAACCAAGCGAGCAGAGAAGACGAGAGGAAATATGTTTTAAGAGACATGAGACGTCCTTTCCTCTGAAGCGTCACGTGAAGCGACGTCGGTTTATGATGACTGCAGCCGCCTGACAGCTGATCACATCTGATCACATCTGATCACATCTGATCAGCTTCAGTCGCTTTAACAGCTGACGGAGTTTTGTCCGGAGAGTTTTAGCGAACATTCCAATAAAAATAGACTTAAAATATTGATAAAAATGATCGTATGTTTTCAGTTGATTTAATGGTGTTACTACTACTTATATTAATAAAGACAAAGTTATCATGAGTGTCAGAGTGGAGATGTTTTCTCTGTCGTCTGTTACCGTTTAATAAACTGCATTGAGTATTTATATACTGTGATGTGTATTTATACACAGTGTGTGTATTTATATACTGTGATGTGTCCTGCTTATATGCGCAGGATCCATTTCTACCGGCGGAATGCGTCTTATTTATTTATTTATTATTTAGGTCTGTATGTTTTGAAATTCTGATTGTGACATCATTATAAAATAACCCACAATATAAATATGGTTTCTCTTCATTACGTGTTGTAAAAAGTGTTTCCTCTCTCCAGCTCTCTGATTTTAATTACATACATAATAAAAGTTATTGAGGGAAACAACAGATCAAATCTTTGAAGACAGTTGTTTGTGGTCCTTTTGTTGTTCAGACCTACTATGAACATATTTTAACCAGATGGTGAATAAGAAAACAGATTTAATATATAGCTTGAGTTTAATCTGTGATCGTCTCTGGTATTAAACTCCAGCAGCAGTCCGCTCAGCTGCAGCGTCCAATCACATAACAGATGAACAGTGAGGGGGCGTGTCCAGCGTTAAAACACTTCCTGGAAGCCCGTTCTCGGGGCTCCTCCATCATGGCTCCTCCCATTTCCCTCCTCGCTCCTCGATCCTCGCTCCTCCGAGCCGAATAAGAGCTTTGGGACGGCCGTCAAGATGGCGGCGCAGAACCACTTCCGGTTCAATCGAGGAGCGAGGAGCGAGGAAACGACAATTTAGAGACTTGGGATGCACCCCATGTCTGAGAACTCTGTGAGGTTGAAGAGGGAGAAACATAGAGCCAGGTGAGGTTGGGACTTAATGAAGGTGTATTTCACAAAGAAAGTGTTATCTTATTTTCTCCCTGTGATAACAATATGCACAATTTTAATAACTACAAAACACCTGGAATATGTCGACATTGCCTCTGTATCATGCTCAACTCATTAGCTGTTGAAGTAAACAAAAACACGTTTAATGTGTGATTCAGCTTTGTAAAGTGAGTGAGTTTTTGTGTCCATAATTTCTATGAACACAGAGTTAAACCACCTGGTAGAGGATTGATTGTAATCTGCTGAAGGTAAACATGTGTGTATTCTGTTGTGTGTACACAGCTGGTTTTGATACTGAACACAAAATCATGATTAAATAAATAAATAAAACAGTTTACAATTACAGGTTCAACATTATTTAACATGTAAAAGCTCTGGTGCATTCACCTGTTTTCACACCATTAACTACGTGTGTTTGTTATCTCACAGGACTTTTGTTCAGCAAACAGCGGTTTGTGTCCAGTGAGGAACTAAAAGTAAATGTCGAGTTGTCACGTGACTTCATGCCAAAATCAAGATGGAGGCGACCAAAAAATCAAGATGGCGACAGCCCAAATGCACAAACTCAAGGCATCAAAGCAAAAACCTGGGGTGACGGGTGACGTCATGTTAACCGGTTCAAATCCAAGACAGATAACTAGAGAAGACTTGGGACGAAGCACTAATGTCTCAGAAGTGATGTTGATATCTTTCTGCAGGTTCTTGGTCTCTTGCTCCACATCAGTCTGTTGTGGAGGAACAACGCGAGCTGGCTGCGGCCAACAGACTACCGGGAGCTTCAGCTCACGTGACCGGAAGACAAACTCCCCGAAACGTGAACGTGTTTCCAGCGAGAGGAGTAAAAAAAAAAAAGCAGGATGCGTCTAAACATATTGTAAAATGCTGTGGCCCAGGTCTGGCCCACATACTACAACATTCTAGCCTGGGCCCCCCACTGACTCTGACTCTGTCACCCACAGACAATTTCCTACCGTTCACTCCCCTGCACGTCCCTCCACACCTCAAAGACACTTCACATAATCACTTCATTCCGTGCACTTTATTTTTAACTTTCATTTTTATATTCTGTAGATCCAATTGTAACTATTCAGTGGACCCAATTGTAAATATTAATGCTCTCTTTTTATTGCACTCTTTTTTTATGTTTATCGTTAAATGTTATGCACCTCCTGCCAGGACAAATTTCTTGTATGTGTAAACATTCTTGGCAATACATTTTCAGATTCTAACTTTTTATAATTAACCCCGGTTTTGGTCCAGCTCTGGTGCAAATACTGATATCAGATTACGATTGTGCTGCTGGCCCAGACCTGGCCTATGTACTGCATGATGGGTTGTCTTGTTGCCATGGATACCTAAAATCCCACCCCACCTGTTCCACAGGTTATGTTTGCATTTCTTTCATCATGTGTCTTAAAAGCTGAAAGTGATATTTTTTCTTCTTCTGTAAATTAATAATATTAATATATTTTTACTGAGCTGCAGCTAAAATATTTCCATGTGTTTAAAATATAAAGAAAATACAAAAATACCCAGCATCATATTTCAGCTTTTCACAAAGACAGAAAAAGATAAAACACATTGAGGAACAGAGGATAGTGCAACCCAAATTACCCCCTGATAGGCGCACATACAAATATAACAAAGACAAAAACAAATATAAAAGTTTAACTCAACTTTAATTAAAATTGTACAGTATTTGTAAAACAATGTATTGAATACATCAACAATCAATATAACAATACATATCAATATAACAATAACCAACAAGTTCATGGAGCTACAAACATTTGTAAAACAATGTATTAAACAGATCAACAATCAATAAAACAATAATAGTCAATAATCAACAAGTTCATGGAGCTACAAGGATTTGGGCTCTCCTTCTTCTGCCCCCGTCTCTGTCCCCTGCCAGCTGTAACCACCTCTTCATGAACATTTCAACCTCACGGTCAGAAGCCCTCGATGTCAGTGGGTTCTTCCGTACGGCAGCTGATGTGGTAAAAGTTTTCAAAGACATTAAAGTTTCTGTTGGTACAGACAAACATAATGAGGTGAAGTTCTATCTGAACTACGAGGAGCATTTACCGATTACAGCCGTCTTCAGTTGTAGGGAAGCCATGGATGTTTTCCCATTTACTCCTCTCCAATTGGTTTCCTTTGCCAGGGTGTTTGAGATCGTGTGCTTCATTAGACGCCAAACTGTATCCTTGACACCACTTCCGCCAATCAGGCTGAGCTGGTTTATCTAAAGTATGAAAAAATGATGTATACGTGTGCCTCTTGTCAGAAAGAATACACTCTCACTCATTCACTCACCAGTTTTGATCGAAAGTCAGATTCCTGAAGTTGGCTTTCAAGACTTTGGAGGCCTTGCTGGTCCTTTACTGGCAGGAGACCCTCATCCATTTCAAACTGAGACACATCTTGTTTTCTTGCATGTAGAATCTGTAGGATGAGTGTTTGCTGCTCGAGAATCATGTCCTGCTTAGTGAGCATTTCCCGCATTAAGGCTGAAAAAGAAATATGTAAAATATGACATAACCATGACATACAACTTGATTACTCTGGGGTTTTTAGGTGCTTAATTACAGGATTTTGCTACCATTAATCAAACAGAATGAAGCCCTTTGATTGAAAGGGCATACTAATTATTGGATGCATGGTGTAGCCTCCGGAAGAACTTAGCCAAACAACTTCTCTCGTTCTCTGAATTTATTTTCCTTGATCACAACCAAAGTAATAAGTGCTGCAATCTTGATAGCAGGGAGTCGTCCAGTCAACACGCAGGTTGACCGTCCAAAACACCCTGAACAGCCGGAAGTTCGGCTCTTTAATACACGGTTTTCCGTCATGAACATCTAACATGTAATTAGCTAACATTTCTAAGAGGAGGAGAATCGCGTCCTCATCTTTTCTCACAGGGCTGGAACGTGCAACGACCAGTCTGCTTCCCTAATGTCAATACACTGATAAACAGGTGTAAGTGTTGTAGTGCAAAGCGTGGAACCGTGAGGAACTGACCTTGCACAACCTGAACTCTAATAGACATAAGAATAATGATATGAAGAATATCTACAGAATATAACGATTTATATTATCACTTTGATATAAAAAGGTGAGCGCAACTCTGTTTGATGAAGCCTGGGTTTTGGGGATTTAAGTTGTATTCACACCTAATCTTGTTATGTCCATTCAAAAGTATATATTGACAATGTTTGTATATGTTTTACACAGGTGTGTGAATTGACCTGAATAGGAAGCATCATTTGTGCAAAATAATATATTAGTTTTTATAAAGAGGAGACGGAGCTGTCTTTTCTCCTCCCAAACAAATGTTGTTGTTTTTTTAAACAGCGACGTACCACCACTATTAGGAGAAACACTAAAACAATACATAAATTATCAATCACTTACAGGTTGTAGTTTCAAATGTGGCCTCAGGACTCCAGGATGGCACAGGCACTGGCTGAGGCCACGGATGATCAAGATCTTAGATTTGGGTAGAAAAAAACAAAAAAATGTAATACTTCAAACACTTTAATACTTCAAACATTTAGACACCACCGTTGAATGAATGATTGTGTTTGCAAAAGATATTTTGATGGGAACATATACGACATTTTGGCAAATTAACAACCAAAAAAAGTTGTGGTTTCATGGCGGTTTGTCCTTTTATTTGAAAAGAAAGCAATATAATAAAATCTGAGAACATGTTTTCAGTTTGACCACAAATCCAAGCACAAGCTGGGACTATTGGAGTGTGAGGACAGGGTTTAGAAGGAGAGGCTGAAGAAACTCTGAAGGAATGACAATGACAAAAACTGAATGATAAAATCATTCAGTTAATGATAAAATCATAAAATCTGTGTTTTTATCAGAATGATAAAAACACAGAAAGAGGAAGAAAAACGGTGTGCCTCTTAGATGTAGTACAGTAAAAAGTACAATATATATCTCTAAGATGTAGTGAAGGCGAAGTTGCAGACTTTTTAAATACTCAAATACAGTACCTGGTTCTGGTCCTCCACAATCCTCTTCACTCGTCACAGGAGCGAATGGGAACTTAATATCAGCCTCCTCCTGTTCTTCTTTAATGTGTGGGGGCTCTGGGTCCTCCTGGTCTTCTTTAATGTGTGGGGGCTCTGGGTCCTCCTGTTCTTCTTTAATGTGTGGGGGCTCTGGGTCCTCCTGGTCTTCTTTAATGTGTGGGGGCTCTGGGTCCTCCTGGTCCAGACTGAAGCTCCTGTCCTGCTGCTCTTCTGTGTCTGAAGTAAAAGCTGAAAGACAAAACAAGCAACATTAACCCTTAGGAATCTGCGACTGCGGATCCGCGGTATACGATGTTTACGTTTTGTTATGCACAAAAATAAAATAAAAAACGTCTCAAAGATTCTGTAGAATTTCCGCTTCCGCTGCCATTTTCCCACGAGATCAGAGCATCTAAATGTGTCGAATGACACATCCAGAGCTTCACTGGGAGTCAGAGAGAAGATGCCCAGCTAAGAGTTTACCCTGAGCGAAGCTATTTGAGTGGATGTAGGAGCTTCAGATCCTGGAGGATTCGATGAAGAGGACAACGCCAATAAAAGGGATCCATTTGAGATGGGTAAGTATATTTACTGAACTTTGCAATAGCATATTTACGTGAGTAACGGTAGCTGTAGCTAACAGAGAGCTAGCGTTAGGTTAGCAACGTTAGCACATAGTTCGTGCCAGATGGCGTCTTATGTGCCTAAGACTGAACGGTGCATAATCAACTTTTGTCCCTATCGCCGTTAACTTTCTTTCAGTGAACATAGTACGACTAGTAGTGTTGGGTCTCCATTACGTTTTTGTAAGACTGTAACTATCTTAGTTTGTTGAAGTTAGCTAAGTTTAGCAACATTAGCACGTAGCTTGTGGCGGATGTCGTCTTACATGTCTAAGACTGAACGGTGCATAATCAAATATTGTCACTGACTAGTAGTGAATTTATTTTACAGAGAGGATTCACAGCTGCCAGGGTCCAGTCTGTCTCTGCATCAGAGCACATCCCCACCATATAATAATCCATTCGGTTTTAGACATTTATTTACATGTATCTACCATTTTATTCATATATTCCACTGCTTTTGTGAAACTAAGACCTTTGGTAAAACAATTTCTAGCACCAAAACAGTTTGTCCACATGAGTAAAGCTATGTTTTCACAAGAGGTATGAAGAATTTCCAAAATTGAGTGTACATTTTTCAGCTTTAGGGCCATATTATCACTTTACACTTGTGTCTTAGGACAATGGTGCCTCATTATAGAGAGCTGAGATTGTTTGATGTAAAACATGGGTATATATCATATGCAAGTGCCTTTAAAAAGGTGAATTTAAGAAATTATGTAAAATCAAGAAAATGACCACCGACTCCAGAGGAAACTACGAGTGTTATCTCTTGTTAACAATCACATGACTTTTGTTCAGCAAACAGCCGTTTGTAACGTCAAAATTGAGATAACGGCGACCCAAAAAAAAAATCTGTCATCCGCGGATGTACTGTAAACAACCTACTCAGCAGGCCGTTGTCTGTGGAAATGAATCTAGTGAGGAGAGTGGATGAAACGGTGTGCGACAGAGGACATCCACAGGCATATGGCGAGCATGGGACATTAAAGACTGAACCGGTGAGAATACTGTTGAAAG
This sequence comes from Myoxocephalus aenaeus, assembly GCA_038501785.1. Lineage (NCBI taxonomy): Eukaryota > Metazoa > Chordata > Actinopteri > Perciformes > Cottidae > Myoxocephalus > Myoxocephalus aenaeus. Next base: position 447,545 of record JBAMJR010000087.1, read on the forward strand.
ACAACGCTCAGCCATATGCTGTATACACAGCATATGGCTGAGCGTACCTCTCCCTATGCTGAAAAAGGTAAAGGAGCTCCAGAGGATGGAGAGAAATGGCATCATCGAGAAGGTGACACAGCCCACGGACTGGTGTGCACCCATGGTGCCAGTCTTGAAGAAGAGCACAGGTAAAGCCCGCATCTGTGTTGATCTCAAGAGGCTGAACGAGGCTGTGAAAAGAGAACAGTATATCCTGCCTACTACTGATGAGATTACAGCAAAGCTGAGTGGGGCCACTGTCTTCTCTTCACTCGATGCTGCCAGTGGGTTCTTCCAGATACCGTTGCATCCAGACAGCTGTAAGCTCACTACCTTCATTACGCCATTTGGCAGATTCAACTTTAAGCGGCTACCGTTCCGAATAACGAGCGCACCAGAAATCTTCCAGAGGAAGATGATGGAGACCGTGCAGGGGCTAGAGCAGAGGTGGGCAAACTACGGCCCACGGGCCGGATACGGCCCGCCGAGTATTAATATACGGCCCGCCGAGTATTATAATTATAATAATATTAAAAAAAAGTTTTTTATTTTAAATAATTATAAGTTATAGTAAAGACCGCTGTAGCGCTTCTCCGTTCCCAAGTTCAGTTTCCCGAAGCACGATGACCACAACAGACCAGCGTTGATGTTTCTTCATGCTTATTTATTGCACAGCGCTCTTTTAGGCTTTTCGTGTGTGCAGGGAAAACTCTGGTCGTCGCGGACACCCTGTCACGCAGTCCACTGGCAAGCATGTGCGCAGAGACAGACACACACAGTGAGGTGGCATGCTACGTGGCTAGTGTAGTAGAGGGGATCCCTGCGTCTACAAACAAGATGGATGAAATCAGAATGGCGACGACAGCCGACACCGAACTGATGTCAGTCCTGAAGCTCATAAAGAAAGGATGGCCTGAACACTTAAGCAATGTGCCCATGGACGCGAGAGAGTACGTAGTAAAATCAGAGCTGTCAGAACACAATGGCCTTGTCCTCAGAGGAAACAGGATTGTCGTGCCAAAGCAAATGAGAGGCGAGATCCTTCAGAAAATTCACGAAGGACACCAGGGCCTAGTCAAATGTAGGGAGAGAGCGTGCTCATCTGTGTGGTGGCCGGGACTCTCTACGGAGATAAGCAGGCTTGTGACGTCATGTCAGGTGTGCTGTGAACTGAAAAGAACACAACAAAAGGAACCTCTCATCTCCACACCGCTTCCGGAGAGACCCTGGAAGAGAATTGCAATGGACCTGTGTGAGCACAACCACCACAACTACCTGGTAATCTCAGATTATTTCTCCAGGTTTCTAGAGATACTGCAGCTGCCCTCAACAACAAGTGCACAAGTTATCCAAAGACGGAAAACGGTTTTCGCCGAGAAGAGAAAAGAAAAGTTGTACTGACATTGATGTGGTTAATGTTTATTTGTTGGTAGATTGGAAAAGACCTGTGTTTGTTGAAATGTCTCCATTTTTAGTTAATCTTGGTTTAGGCTATGTGCTGTTTGAATAGACATTTTAAGTTAAAGTGTTCCTTTGATGTTATTGACACAACATTGAAAAGAGGGGGAAATGTCATATACGGTAATCTAATGTGCTTGCGCATAAACCGGAAGTTATACGGGAAGTGAACGTTATGCATGTAATGGCGACACACGGTGATCCATTAAACACAGTTGAGCAAACTAAGAAGCCTCTATCGCATTACTTTACATTTGTAATATATGATTCATTTCTAAAAGATTTGTAAATGTAGTTCCTGTAGGATACAAAAAGGTCTGAGATGTTATTAAAAGTCACAGCCTCCACTATAAAGTTGTGGGAGGGAAGGAGTGAAAGAAGTAGAATTTTAATTAAGCAGATAATTAATTACATGTTAATCAGAACATTAAACATCGTAACTCTTTGGCTCTGGTTACGTATTTAAATATAGTTGCTAGTTAAATCCTCACTGTACAGGATGAAGCACTAATGTTGATATCTTTCTGCAGGTTCTTGGTCTCTTGCTCCACATCAGTCTGTTGTGGAGGAACAACGCGAGCTGGCTGCGGCCAACAGACTACCGGGAGCTTCAGCTCACGTGACCGGAAGACAAACTCCCCGAAACGTGAACGTGTTTCCAGCGAGAGGAGAAATAAAAAGCACCAACCTGCGGGGTTCAACCCGACATCCAGCGGTTCATCCATCGCTGCTCTGCTCCGGTCAGTAGTGATGTGTCCTCTCGTCGAGTAATCCAGGGAGACGTTCGAGCAGGGCGACACGAGGCGCGTGTTGATGACGTATGTGGGGACGTACGAAGCCTCGCCAGACGGCGGTACCACATGACTGATTCCGGAAATGGTTTCGCGGGTTTGGCGCGCGATTCAGGCTGGTTCGAGATGAGCCAGTCCACAGAATCGATCGCCGCACAACGCATGCGCGGTAGATGTGTGTTCAACTTGATCCCGCCCTGCTCTGACGTCATGAACAGTGGTCAACAATAAGGGAAATAGCTGCTTCTTCTGCTTCTGCTTCTTCTTCTTCTTCTTCTTCTTCTTCTTCTTCTTCTTCTTCTTCTTCGAGGTTTATTGGTGGTTGGCAAACAACAGTTTGGTGCATTACCGCCACCAACTGGTATGAAGTGTGAATCAGGATGTCTAGCACTTAACCTATCAAGAAATAACACTACTAAATAAAATAACAAATAACAAACCAACAACAATATAAATACAATACAAATATATACATATATAGCTTTATATAGCTTCAACAAAACAAAACTAACCAACCAAAATAAATAAACAAATAAACCCAGGGCTCATATTCTCTCAATAATCCTTGTTATCCTAAAATACTGCACTAGTGCTCTTTAGAACCCACTCGACTTTCCTTGCATAACACACGCCATAGCCAACCGTACCCCTCCTTGCCGAGGCCTCCAACTAGCTGTCTCCTTTCATTCTCATACCTCTGACAGTGTAGAATAACACATTCTATTGTTTCTTCCTGCCCACAATAGTCACATCTGCCCGTGTCGTGTTTCTCTATTTTCCATAGCATGCCGTTCAGCCCAGTGTGTCCAAATCGCAGCCTTGAAATGACGGTTTCCTCTCTCCTGTTCCCTCCTGCACATCTCATCTCCCACGCTTTCCTCTGGACTCTGAACAACCATCGCCCTTTTCTGTCCTCCTCCCATTTCTTCTGCCACCTTTACTTTAAGCTCATTTTAATAATCCCCTTGGCCTCTGATTTACTGAAGTTGACACCCACATGAGCAGGAACCCATAGGAACATCACTGGGTACATCCCAAGTCTCTAAATTGTCGTTTCCTCGCTCCTCGCTCCTCGATTGAACCGGAAGTGGTTCTGCGTCGCCATCTTGACGGCCGTCCCAAAGCTCTTATTCTGCTCTGAGGAGCGAGGATCGAGGAGGAGGAGGGAAATCGGAGGAGCCATGATCGAGGAGCCCCGAGAGCGAGCTTCCAGGAAGTGTTTTAACGCTAGACACGCCCCCTCACTGTTATGTGATTGGACGCTGCAGCTGAGCGGACTGATCGCTGGAGTTTCATACCAGAGACGATCACAGATTAAACTCAAGTTATATATTATATCTGTTTTCTTATTCACCATCTGGTTAAAATATGTTGATTGTAGGTCTGAACAACAACAAGACCACAAACAACTTCTTCAAAGATTTGATCTGTTGTTTCCCTCAATAACCTTTATTATGTATGTGATTAAAATCAGAGAGAGCTGGAGAGAGGAAACACTTTTTACAACACGTAATGAAGAGAAAACACATTTATACTGTGGGTTATTTTATAATGATGTCACAATCAGAATTTCAAAACATCCGACGTAAATAATAAATAAATAAATAAGACGCATTCCGCCGGTAGAAATGGATCCTGCGCGTATAAGCAGGACACATCACAGTATATAAATACACATACTGTGTATAAATACACACACAGTATATAAATACTCAATGCAGTTTATTAAACGGTAACAGACGACAGAGAAAACATCTCCACTCTGACACTCATGATAACTTTGTCTTATATAATAAGACTAATATAAGTAGTAGTTTAAACCGCTACGCTACCATAGAGAAACAGAGGTGAAATCTGATTGGACAAGAGTTATCCTTAACCAGCTGCCAAGCCGCGCCGTGCCGCAGGCCAGAAGCAGATCAACCATGGCAGCAGGCAGACTGGTTCCAGGCACAGCCACGATCCATGGCAGGGCACAGGACCGGTTCCAGGCAGCCACGGTCCATGGAAACTTGAGGTGAGGAAGCACAGAGGCTCCCGGAAAAAAATGTTCCTCCACCTCTCCTCTGTACGCCGTCTCAGCCCCACCAGTGATCATATTAGTGATTATATAAATATAAATAAATAAATATAAAACACTTGACTTCAAACTACAGCTTCAAATTATAAACAATATATACTGTGTATATATTTTTTAAATGAACAGACACAAGCATCAGGTGGCCTGTTGGATTCTACAAACTGCTGCTTTACTGGACTACACTTCATCATTATCAACTGGGAGAGCTTTGTTCCAACAAGCCGAGGACGGTCGGCAAAAGCTCCTACATGTCTCCCCTGATCACTCTGTGAGCGCACACTGCCTACTGCTGTGTGAGCGCTGCAGCCCCACCCCTTGCAGTCTCTGCATGCATACATGACAGAGAGCGGAGGAGTGAGTTCGCTCTGATCCGCGCTATTTTAATAAAGTATCGATACTAAAAATATGCAAAATCCTATTGTTTTTAACTCACGGGTACCGGACTACCTTTTTAGTATCGTACAACATTACAGAGTAGTCGTGTAAAAAAAGTATTTAAATCGGCTCAGGCACCGAAAGGAAGCACCGAAAGCTGCATTGGTTTTCGGTCCAGTAGGTACCGGTCGTACCACCGGTCCGGTTGATCTGGGACTAGGTGTTTTACCTGGAGTTTCTCAGCCAAAGGTCTTCTCTCAAACGTGTGTTGGATAGATTATTCAGCGATCCTGCTCGCAATCGGTGCTGTCATGTTATTATAATGGGTGTCACGCGCCTCGTCTGCCCTGATGAGAAGGAGACACGGGAACGCGCAGCCCTTGGGGCAAGATGAGAATAGCTCTCCCGGAAGTCTTTTTTAGGGCGCTTATTGGATAAATTGGATGTCACTCATTATTATCTTTAATCAGTGATTGGCTAAACTGCGTAATAGACCCGTCTTCCTAGGGCAAAATCGATCTAGCCCCACGATGTGCACTGGAGCAGCTGAGAGGTGCATGAGCAGAGAGGACAAGCAGGAAAGCATATATTTTGCGCAGATATCCTATTTTACAAATATTACTGGCCTAGCCCTCTATGTGCATGAGGATTGTGTGGATCACGTTGTTGACTGCATCGTCAGTGGACCGGTCCTTGCGATACCCAAAATACAGCGGGTCTATGGTCAGGGGTGGACTGGCCATAGGGGATACCGAGAAATCTCTGGTAGGCCGACGGGGTTGGACTGGTCCAATACCGGCCCACACTATTTATACTACTCCTTTGTATGCACACTCGTAGTTTCCATCTTCTAACTTTGTTTTAGGTATTATTAAATGTCAAACACTCTAGCCAACTCAATACCGTTTTTATGTTTTTGAGCTGTTTTTATGCACCTTAAACACCCCTACACACACCCAGGGATGCAACACTACGGATAGCACTGCTGTTCACACTCCATCGTATGTTCCGTTCTGTTCATTTCTACAATATAGGTCAGTGTTTCCCCTACCATTCTATTAGGGGGGTGCTATTTGCAGGTCAAGATAAACATCCACAACAGGCTGCAAGGAGACCCTCTTGCAGCCTGTACTTTCGATTAAATGTTTACGTTAAGTGTTAACAGGTTACGCTTATGCTTGCGCATGCGCGGCTCGCCGATTATTGGATACTTCAGTAACACAAAGTAAATTTGGATGAGTTTATTTTCATGTAGATTTAAAAACATTACATGGAAAAATGCATTTTAAATACAGATGTATTCGTACCGAGGTTTCAGTTAGTTTTGTTTCCTCCATCACAGATACACAGTATGTTGTCATTGAAAACACTTTGCCCGCCATCTCATTTAAAAACAAAACATATTTTTGAAATAAACACAAGAAAAAGAGAACAAAAACTTAAATCATTAATCTTTCACAACTGGAAGAAACAAATTCTATACTGTGTGAACTCTCATATGTGACTTCAGACTCCCCTGTGTTGTAAACCTTTTCCCACAAACATCACAACTGAATGGTTTCTCTCCTGTGTGGATTCTCATGTGTGGCTTCAGACTCCCTTGTAATGTAAACCTTTTCCCACAAACATCACAACTGAACGGTTTCTCTCCTGTGTGTACTCTCATGTGACTCTTCAGAGCTCCCTGTTGTGTATATCTTTTCCCACAAACATCACAACTGAATGGTTTCTCTCCTGTGTGGACTCCCATGTGTGACTTCAGACTCCCCTGTACTGTAAATTCTTTCCCACAAACATCACAACTGAATGGTTTCTCTCCTGTGTGTACTCTCATGTGACTCTTCAGAGCTCCCTGTTGTGTATATCTTTTCCCACAAACATCACAACTGAATGGTTTCTCTCCTGTGTGGACTCTCATGTGTGACTTCAGACTCCCCTGTACTGTACATTCTTTCCCACAAACATCACAACTGAATGGTTTCTCTCCGGTGTGTACTCTCATGTGACTCTTCAGAGCTCCCTGTTGTGTAAATCTTTCCGCACAAACATCACAACTGAAAGGTTTCTCTCCTGTGTGGCCTCTCATGTGTCTCTTCAGATGTGCCTGAAATCTGAATCTTTCCCCACAAACATCACAACTGAATGGTTTCTCTCCTGTGTGCCCTCTTGTGTGTCTTCTAAGACTTTTCTGAATGTTGAATCTTTTCCCACAAACATCACAACTGAATGGTTTCTCTCCTGTGTGAATTATCATGTGTTTCGTCAGAGCTCCCTTTTCTGTATATCTTTTCCCACAAACATCACAACTGAATGGTTTCTCTCCTGTGTGGATTATCATGTGTCTCTTCAGATGTCCCTTTTCTGTATATCTTTTCCCACAAACATCACAACTGAATGGTTTCTCTCCTGTGTGGATTATCATGTGTCTCTTCAGCTCTCCCTTTTCTGTATATATTTTCCCACAAACATCACAACTGAATGGTTTCTCTCCTGTGTGGACTCTCATGTGTGACTTCAGACTCCCCTGTCTTGTAAAAACATTCCCACAAACATCACAACTGAATATTTTCTCTCTTGTGAGCACTCTTTTCCGTGAATCATTGGATTTGTTGCCAGTATTACATCCCACATGATTTATAAGGGCTTCCTTATATTTTAGGGCATGTGCAGCAGACTCAGGTGCCCTGGTCTCCTTCCAAACATTGCCCTCGTCTTCACTTTCAGGTCCAGAATCTGACAAAGGTTCTTGCCAATCACCATTAATGACTTCAGTCTCAGAAGATTCTGAAGCCTTTTCATCATCAGCATTTGGATGTGAATGACGATGTGGATTTAGGTTCCTGGCTGGTCCTGATCCCCCACAGTCCTCTCCATCAGTTTCTGTTTTTATCTGTGTCTCTGATCTGCCGGCTGGAGGCTCTGCCTCTCTGTTGTCCTCCGTCTGGCCTTGATGAAGCCGTGAGGTCTGAGGTTTGTCATCTTCACTCTTCACAGTAACAACAGTGAATGTGAACTTGGTGATATCGCCCTCCTCCAGCACATTAAGCTGCTCTCCCTCTAGACGGGTCCAGAGATCCTCCTTTTCCTCTTTTACGTGGAGGGGCTCCTTTTCCTCTTTTACGTGGAGATCCTCCTTTTCCTCTTTTACGTGGAGGGGCTCCTTTTCCTCTTTTACGTGGAGATCCTCCTTTTCCTCTTTTACGTGGAGATCCTCCTTTTCCTCTTTTACGTGGAGGGGCTCCTTTTCCTCTTTTACGTGGAGGGGCTCCTTTTCCTCTTTTACGTGGAGATCCTCCTTTTCCTCTTTTACGTGGAGATCCTCCTTTTCCTCTTTTACGTGGAGATCCTCCTTTTCCTCTTTTACGTGGAGGGGCTCCTTTTCCTCTTTTACGTGGAGGGGCTCCGGGTCCTCCTGGTCCAGGTAATTAGGGGGGACATCTGCTTTAATCTCCAACAGCTGCTGGACATCTGCAGGGAGCACATTATGGACAACGGTGACTTCCGACTGATATCAGCTTTCATTAATGGAGACATTCAAGGGATTTGACACAATGTACAAACACATAATACAAAACAACTAGAAAGAGCATTTCCTGCTGAAAATGTGTTGGAATGCTAAAAGTTGAAATATTGATGAAAATAGCGGAATATAGCCGGAAATAGCTAAATATAGCTTTAAAAAATATGAAAAAACTACCCACTGAAAAGTGTTGAAGCCCAAAAGCAATGAACTGAACAGCTGAAAAGCCTTGTAGTATAAATTTATAACTGGAAAATATGGAAGTAAAACTGCATCATCTAAATAAATCAGTGATTCTCAACTGTTGGGTCGCGACCCAGAAGTGGCTGCAATGAGCTGCTTTCCTCTTCAAATCTTTTTAAAACGGGGTTGCAGGCCACTCTCAATTCATGCTCAATGTTGAGCTGATAGCCAGCAGGCTCATTGTTGAGTTCAAGACACAAGCACGTTGGCTCATTTCTGTATTGAACCCGGAGCATGAGCGCTACTCCGGTTGCTCCTCGCATGAGAGCAAGTGTTGCAGTCTTCACCCTGGGAGCGTTTAAAAAACGCTCTGCTTTTCACGCGGGGGTGCCCCCCCCTAATATAATGGCATTCACCACCGCCAGCCCCTCTAGCACAGCCATCCCCTGGGCCTGTTTTCTATTTCTGAACATGTACATTGTGTAAATATTAGGGCTGGGCAAAGCTGGAAAAAAAAAACTGATTAATTGCATAATTTGTCTGAGATTAATCGCATTATGCACCAAATTCAATAATGAAGTAAAAACTAGTGTATTGTGTGCTTTTCTTTAAACTCTTCTACTCCGCTTGGACGCCCGCGTCCATTTTCCCCTCCCCTCCCCCTCTTACGTCTTGCTCACGCAGACCACGTCATTAAACATGGCCGTGTTTGGTATCCCAGCATTCAAGAACTCCTCATCTTTGCAAAGAAAACATTGATTTTCTTTTATTTCTCATGCATTTTTCACAAGGAGCCCAAACACGCACTGTCGACAGTCGCGATAACCGCTGCAAGTCGGGTCTTGCAGCATTTTGACGGCAAAAGTTAGAGGATACGCCTGACTTTACGAGAGGATTCCTCAGACAGTGACCAGGATTATGTCACAGACGAGGAGGATTTATTCATGCGTGGGATTGATCCGGTGTTAGACAAGTAAGATTAGTCATATCATGGCTGGTTTACCCTGCATTTATTTCATGTTTCACATGTGTTATAGTTATATCTTTGTGCTATTCTGGTGTGACTATGTAAAAAATGACTACTCCACATAGTCATTTTTGGTGGAGAGACAATACTTTTTACACATGCTATTTATCGATTGTATGTTTAGGATGTTTTGTTCATTTGACCATTTGAGTAGTTATGACTCAAATGTAGATATTCCCATGGAGATTTCATATTGGCATGGAGCGACACATTTGTGAATAGAATTATTATTACAGTAGTACCAACTCATTCTAAAACTTTTCTAACAGTCTGGATGAGAACACAGATCAACAACCTGCACCTTCTGCACCCACCCCGAAACTCACACATCGCAGCAAAAGAAGAAAGCCATTGACCACACTGAGCAGAGGTCGGAGAAGAGAGTCATCCAGCTCAACATCAGCACAGCCTGCACAGACCCCCACTACACAAGAGAGAGGTGAAGAGGAAGTTGAGGAGACTGTAAAATGGCGTGAGAAGGAACACCCTGACACCCAGCCTCACCCACACAACTTTCGCCCTCATCATCCAAGTGGCCCCACTATCAGCCGAGATTCAATTTGGTCACCCTTCCAACTTTTCAAGCTTTCTTTTCAATCTCACTGTGGTACGTACCATCATCACAAACACAAATAAGATGGCACAGAAACTGAAGACGGCAGGCAAAAAAATTCAGATGGAAACCCGTCACAAAGGATGAGTATTTCACCTTTTTGGCCGTCATGATTTTCTGTGGACTGGTGAGGTGCCCTGCTAAAGATGACTATTGGAGAAAAATACCGCCTTACAATTCTCCCTTTCCAGCGTCAGCCATGAGCCGAAACCGGTTCAATGCCATCTTCTGGTGTCTCCACCTCAGTGACCCTGATGAGGATGAACAAAATGAAAAGAAAAAGGGAACTCCACAGCATGACCGGCTTTTCAAAGTCAAGCCACTTTACACTGACATGATGTTAGCCTGTAAAGCATCCTATCATCCTGACCAGAAGCTGGCCATAGATGAGAGGATGCTAGCCACAAAAGCAAGGCTAGGTTTCAAACAGTATTCTCCACTAAAACCAACAAAGTGGGGAATAAAACTGTTTGTGCTTGCAGACATGCATGGCTACACATGGAACTATTTTATCTATGAGGGGAAGACAGCAGAACAGTCACCAGATGGACTGGGCTATTCTACTGTGATGAGGCTTCTGGAAATTCCACTGTTGGGGACAGGATATAAATTATTTATGGACAACTTTTACACCAGTCCCAAGCTTCTGACTGATTTGGACCAAAAACGTATCATGGCTTGCGGGACTATGCGGGAGAATCGTAGGGGTTTCCCTACCACAAAAGACCACAAACTGGTGAAGAGGTCCAAGCGGGGAGACATCAGATGGCTACGAGTGGAGAAGTTGCTGTTTGTCCAGTGGATGGACACTAAACTGGTGACTGTGGCTTCTAACTTCCACCAAGCTTTCAGTGGTTCCAGTGACACGAGGAGGCTGAGAGATGATGGTGGAGTTGTCCGCAGAACTGATGTCCCCATTCCAGATGCTGTGAAGGACTATAATGCCTACATGGGAGGAGTGGACCTTTCAGATGCTCTGATAGGCTACTACAGTGTTCTCCACAAAACAATGAAATGGTACAAAAAGGTCTTCTACCACATGGTGGACATTGTGGTGAACAGCTTCATAATTTACAAGCAACTTGCTGATGACAAAGGAGAGACCCCAGTGACACACAAAAAGTTCAGGCAGCTCCTCAGAGAAATTACATTACATTACATTTAGCTGACGCTTTTATCCAAAGCGACTTACATGTTGGCCGTTTCTCAATATGTGTACTTCTCTGTACTTGTGAACTCGTGAACTTCTGAAACGTCATCAGTCCGAGCCCAAGTACTGTTCCAATTCAAAGTTCTCATCGAGCCAAGCACGGTGAAAATGCCCGGATGTGGCTCGCTCCTCCCATTTTATCGAGCCTGCATCGGTGCTGACTTGTGTGTACTTTGGACGGCCAAATATCCCAGAATGCATTTCACTCCAGCAAACAGAAGAAATGGCGGCGGAGACAACACAACTGTAAGTTGAAACTTTCTAAATACTACTGCTGTTAAGTCACACAAAGTAATTTTAGGATGTTTTTAGGCAATAAGTTAGTTGTTTAAGAATCAATTTGGTCTTCGGTTTGTCGAGATTCAGCCGATTTAAAAATTTGCTCCGGCGATGTCGGAGCCGCTAGCGGGACCGTCAGTAAACCAGCACCGGGGCTCAGCGTCACGGGGCCCGGCTAGAACAGCCTGATGTCGGGAAGTCTTTTTGAAATTTGCCGGTGGTATTGACGTCTCCGTTGAACGGTTAAACATGAGCTATAATTCGGTTTGGTTGAATCTAACGAACAATCTTTTGGTCTCAATAGTCTATTGTTTGTTTACAGGTAACGTTAAATCCGTTTTATTATTACAATTACATTTTAATTTAACTTTAACGTTGACCTAGAGCCCTGTCTTTTAACTTCTGACCGACTTGTTAGCTCCTCTCTATCCATATTGTGCAGACTGATTATGCTCTATCAATGTGCATTATAACCTACAATTTTAATGAAGGGACATCTGAGGAAACCTGGGCCCATATAGAATGAGAAGCTTGTAAATAAATGTATTGTTTGATTTTCAACCCAGGATATTCAAGCAATTGTGTATATTTACAACAACAAACAATTACAAAGTCCTGTTGTTTACAGATAGTTATTTACAGTCAGGCAGTTACATTTCAATTATACAGAACAAGAAGAAGAACATTGCAAAAGAACTATTTTCTTCCAGTGGACATAACTTCATCTGGGGAGGTTTAGTATCTACAAGTAGTCATGTTGACCCAGACATGAGGCACTCCTTCTGGGCAGCAAGCCTTCCTCTGATCCCGCTCCGTTTTCTGTTTATATAATTAAAATGTGTGTATGTATATGTATATATATATATATATATATATATATATATATATATATATATATATATATATATATATATATATATATATATATATATATATATATATATATATATATATATATATATATATATATATATAATGCCCTCTTGTGCTCTGCAGGAGGAGGAATCCGGACATGACACCCATCGATGGCACCGGCAGCACAGCGGAGCGCCTCATGGCCGGCAACGCCCCACCTCCTCCATCTCCTCTGCTTTGGGGAAATGCACAACTCTATGGAGGATCGTCATCATTTCCTCCACCACGTTGTGGACGGTCCTGCACACAGTGGCATGGCAGAGATGTCTGAGGTGACCCTGTAGGAGGCTCCACAAGCAGCCAGCACACCGTCACCAGCAGCTCAAGCTCATGGCTCCATCCATGGTTGTTTTGCCGGGGCAGCATCTGGACCAGTATGTTGATCCTGTTCCTGGAGAGCCTGAAGGCTGGTCTCAGGTCAGCTTCAGACCATGTTGATCCTGTTCCTGGAGAGCCTGAAGGCTGGTCTCAGGTCAGCTTCAGACCAGAACACAGAAAGAATCGGGACATGGTCCTTCAGTTGCACATACCGCTGAACAGGACTTTGGTCCTGTTAAAAAACAGGATATTATTTTGAAACATTGTTGTAACATTAATGTATGTAGTATATGTATTTTGACTATTTAATAATAATAAATAATGATTTCTAAATATGAATTATTGAAGTCTACCAGTATTAATATCTGACGTGTGCTTGCTTATGCTGGAGAAGGTTTCTATGTATGTTACTGGTCGACAGGCAGTGTAAAACACACACCTATCTCACCAGAGTGCAGAAGTCACTGCAGCCTCCATGATCTCTGGATCGTAGACATGAACACTGTTGTGTCTGTCCTGGTTAATGACTAATGTACGAGACACAGATGCGTTCAGGTACCTAGGTTTAATGTGTAGTGGTGTTTGTGTATCTAACTGCACTGATGATCAACCTCTTGATGTTTGCGGACCAAGAAGACACATGGTAGGTGTGTATGTGAAATATAGCCTAATGGATGTAATATTTAAATACTTTTATAATGTTACTGTATCAAACCTCCTCTGCCTGCCATCTTATTAGGCCTCGGTAGATTATATATTTATATTGCAACAGCCATGCAATAAATGTTTACATGAGCAGTGTTCTAATGTAAAGGTATTTTCTATGTAATCTAGTTTTTGAGGTATTTCCTTCATCCAATATGAAAGAATATATATTAGATACACCTCCCAGTATAACCAGTAGAGTACAACAGCAGCAGAAACTATATTAAACTAAATGATCAAGTCCCTAAAACATTAAATCTAAGTGTTATACACTATTAAACCACATTATTTCTTTGGGTGTACGAAGTAAACTGTCAAGTCTACCTGTAAGTGGGAGGACAGGTTACAAAGAAAAATGGGTAGCCTGGTTAAAACAAAGTGTAATGTTAAGACAGACTTACAAAGCAATAAAGATGCTGTTAAGGCACGTCTCCTCTCCCTCCGCTGCATCACGGCTCTTTGAAGGATTCGCCTCCTCTTCGGCTTCTTGATAGAGATGGCCGACCGCAACCGCAATCCTCCGGGTCCGATCCATTACTATTATATATAATATATCTATAATATATAGATGTGTAATATATCTATAATAATATATCTATATATATAATAATCAGAAGCAGCTTTATTATAACGGCATTATATATAATATATTAATATATATATTATATATATATATAATATATCTGTAATATATAGATGTGTAATATTATATAATATATCTATAATTATATATATATATATATATATATATATCTATAATTATATATATATATATATATATATATATATCTATAATTATATATATATATATATATATATATATATATATATATATATATATAATTATAGATATATATATATATATAATATATATATAATAATCAGAAGCAGCTTTATCATAACAACATATCTAATATATATTACATCAAATAAATTAATATCTAATATATATTATATCTAATATAACGTTGTATCCACAGCAATCTTCTATACCTTTTCCCGCCACTGGCTCTTTAAATATACGTGTGAAGAAAGAGCTGGCAACGTGATGACGTCATCAAGTAAGCTTCCGTTCCAATTCACCGTACTTCTGAAGTCTGGACTTGGAGTCTGGACTTCAAGTCCAGACTCCAAGTTCAGACTTCAGAAGTTCACAAGTCCGTACTTGTGTACTTGGGTATTGAGAAACAGCCGTTAGCTCTATACACCGTAGACACAGAAACGGGGAGCAATTAGGGGTTAAGTGTCTTGCTCAGGGACACTTCGACATGTGAGCTATGGGGGGACTGGGGATCGAACCGGCTGCCTTGTGGTTGCGGGACGACCACTCATCCCCCTGAGCTACAGCCGCCCAAATAACTGAGAAGGAGCCATCTCAGCCATCACAGCCATCACATTCAGCAACATGTGCACCCATCTTTCCCTCTCAGCATGCAACAAAAGGTCGAAAGCAATGTGTTCTCTGCAAGAACAAGACCCCGGTGATTTGCAGGAAGTGCAACACCCCCCTCTGCCTTATTCCAAAAAGGAACTGTTATGTAAAGTGGCATGACAATCTGTCATGAACAAAGACATATGTATAGATGCCTGTAGCATATGTTTTGTTGCCAAATGTTTGCTGTCCATGCCCTGCATGTTCATGTTAGGGCATGCCTTTTATGCTTTTGTCTATTTTTCAATAGATCTGTTCCACTTGGAGTCAAAGTTATATTTTTCATTGTTATTATTGGTTATTACACAGTTATACACATTGGTATATGTTTGATTGTAAATTGTAAATATTGCTCCAATTGATGAAATATATCTAAATGTAAAGGAAAAAACACCTTTAGTGTGTCAGAATATCATTTGGTTACCATGTGTGCATTTGGAGTCTCCAACTGTTCTTTTTGGAGATCCGCCTGGATTTCTTCATAAAGAAAACACTGTAAAATGGTCATACCATGTCCTATCTTCTTCAAATTTGAGGCAGGTGTTCACTGCTAGTGTAGTTACAGCCCTATGCATGTTAGGGCATGCCTTTCTCTTCATTACGTGTTGTAAACAAGTGTTTCCTCTCTCCAGATCTCTCTGATTTTAATCACATACATAATAAAAGTTATTGAGGGAAACAACAGATCAAATCTTTGAAGACAGTTGTTTGTGGTCCTTTTGTTGTTCAGACCTGCTATGAACATATTTTAACCAGATGGTGAATAAGAAAATAATACAGAACAATACGTGCTTTCCCGTCAGTCTGTTGGCAACAAGCCGGTCTGTGAGGCTGCGGAAGCGCGCATACGTAAATCGCCTTCAAAGTAAAAGCAGTGCCGTTGTATTGCATTCATGGCGTGCATCTTATTTATTTATTTTTCTTTTTTGATTGACCTCACGCGGGCCGGACTGGGAGAGCCATAAGCTGCCCAGGTCTGAACTACGCGGTCTGGGAGAGATTTAAAGTGCAGTACCTGTGTGCGGCAGTGATAAGACCCTCCCAATGCAACGACAACAACAAAAACGAGTTAATGCATGACCAAATAATTAACGACGTTAATAGTTTGTGCCCAGCCCTAGTAAATATTTGTTTTTAATGTGCAATACATATTTTGTTTGAAAACATTTGTAATGGTCATTTTTCATTTGCACACACCCCATGAAGCTTTATCTGCAGTATGAAGTCATTTCTCAGTCCCATTTTTATCATTTGTGAAAGGTGTGACAGACCACATTTCTACTCAAAAAAATTATAGTTAAAAAATGTTGTTTTAGACATTTATGTACATGTACTGTATCTACCATTTTATTAATATATTTCACTGCTTTTGTGAACCTAAGACCTTTGGTAAACCAATTGCAAGCACCAAAACAGTTCGTTCACACGAGTAAAGGTATGTTTTCACAAGAGATATGAAGAATAACATTTATTTATTTTTTAATTCAATTGTTCACTTGTGCCTTAGGACAATGGTGCCTCATTATATAGAGAGCTGAGATTGTTCTGCATTTTTTTTTGTATGTACTCATATGGCAGTGTTTCTCCTACCGTTATATTAGGGGGCACACCGATATTGTATGTAATCAATTATGGGAGGCATCGGAGAAAGAAATGAGCCGTCCGAGTGTAAATCAAACGTCTGGACTTCCCGTCACTCATAGCGCCGCTGCTCGTACAGCTGTTGCACAGGACAACATCCGCGACACGGCGCTGGTCAAAGACGGTAAAAAAAAAAAAACATAAATAAAACTGGATACGGGTACTCTCGTAGCACTTAACAGGCGGTTAACTGGCAACTTTCGGCTGAAAGACACCAAGTAACACGGCCGCCTGTTAATCCGCAACACTGTCCTCCCGACGCAGATCCTGGAGAAGTCGGTGAAATTCCTACGGATAATATTATGAACCCAGACACGACGGCGTCTTTCAACAAGTATAAAGCAGAAATAGTGGTTATTTTCATGGTGGATGGCAGAAATTAAAACTCTTTGCACAGAGATAAACCATAGAGATAAGCCCCGCCCCCTCTCTGGCGCGTCTAGCTGGAATGACGCGACTATGCAGACTGTAATACAAGCAGTTCAGTTTGTCAGGTGCAACATTTATGAAAGTGTTGGTCAGTTTGTCTCATTTTCTGCAATAAAAATAATTGTGAGATGAACAGACTGAAAACTTTATCTTATTAGATGAAATATGTTGACAGTTTTCCTTTGGGGACTATTTGCGGTTGAAAAAAGGTCGGAAGCTGAAAATATGAAAGAGGAGATAAGGTCCAAAATACGGGCGTAATAAATATAATAAGTTTAATAAAGATTCGAAGAACAGTAATTGGACTGCTGAAACATTCCAACTCATAACATTCATAAACAGCAGAACAGCCCTGCGGAGTGCAAAGGGCAGTGGAATAAATATGGAATTTTGAATGTAAATTATTGATTTTATACGAGGTGTGCAGATGTCTCACACACACACACACACACACACACACACTTTATACAACGATACTAATATTTAGATTGATAATGATGATATTAACACATTAAAGATTAGCATTGAGTATGGAATATATTATACTGGGTTCAGTATCTTGCTCTACGTAGTTGTTAACGCTCGATTGTTGGCTATTAGTCTCAGGTTTAATCTAAAGACATATCTTGTGTAGCTGATAATATACAATATTATTTATACAACATATCAAATCAAGCAGCGTTACACAGACAGACATTAAAAGAACAAAGGATGCAGTTACACACACACACACACACACACACCCCTACATAAACATAAACATATATATATATATATATATATATATATATATATATATATATATATATATATATATATATATATGTATATATATATTATTAAATAAAAGTAAGTTTATCATTGTACGGAGTAAAGGTCTGTTAACTGTGAATATGACAATAAAAATATCTTGAATGTAATTTAGCATGTTTAAAACTGAACAATGAGACAGTTTAGTAGCTTTGTAATCTGATTTATACCTTGGTTTCACTTTTATATTCTTCTTTAATTTATATTCCAACCTCGTTAATAAATTAATACTTTGGACCGGGTTGTTTATGTCGTCTGCATGACACAAACAAAGTATCTAAATTATCTTTTTTGTAGTCCATCTTCAATACGTTGTAGTTTCACCGCTGCAGACTGACGTCACTAACATGCGCCTGGCGTCACATACATCATAACTACGTAGAAAGTCGAGTCGGATTATATAAACACAGCGGTTGTCTTTTCCCATCTTTCCTTGACCCCGTGACATTTTCCACAAAGGTCAAGGAGAAGTGGTTAGGAATAGACGTTAGGAGGAAATGTTTTCACTATTCTACCGCAGCCTATTTCCTCGCTCGAGAAGGAAGTTGTTCTGCGCCGCCATTTTGACCCATAAACTCGTCCCATAAAGTCTCCACGTGCAAATCCCGTAAAAACAACAACAACGGAGAAACAGTTTGACCAGAGGACCGTCGGGTGTTTAAAAGTTCCTCCCTGCTGAATGTAACCAGAGAAGGAGAGCTGGAAACGAAACACATTCACCAGAAGTCTCTCTGACTACAATGAATGACCTGAAAACGGACTCAGATGAGACTTAAACCCGTAAAACGAGCATGAACACCGGGAACAAGAAGTAAAAAGCACAAACCTGATCTGTGGAGCTGAACTCGAGGGTTCAGCCTCCAGTAGTTTGGCTCGTCGCTCATTTTCTCTGAAACGAGAAACGTCCTCCTCGTGATCTGCTGTTAATCTGTCAAACAGCTCGTGATGTGTCCTTTCGTGTCGAGGCTTGAAGCTTGTGTCGAGTAATCCAGGTGCAGCCCAAGTCTCTGTTCCTGTGTTGATCGCTGCTATCGCTACATGACCGAGCTACATGCTAGGTGGCTAACACTCGCTAGCTTCTCAGGACTTTACCGGACAATTCCTTTAAAGCTCACAGCGGGTCCGCGTGTCTCTCTATGGCTCCACTGAGCTCTCCATCCGGCTGCAGCTGCTTCACCTGGTAGACACAGAGCTGGAGGAGAGAAGCTGATTCTGCTTCTTCTGCTTCTTCTTCTTCTTCCTCCTCTTCTGCTTCGTCTTCTTCTTCTTCTTCTTCTTCTTTGAGGTTTATTGGCGGTGAGTAAACAACTGTTTGGTGCATTACCGCCACCAACTGGTATGGAGTGTGAATCAGGATCTCTAGTACTTGCACTATAACACATTTCAATAGTAATTATATGTATGTGTATATATACATATTAATTCCCCGAAACAAACTAAATAATAATTGAAGAATTCTCAATAATATTAGTTTTTCTAAGATACTAAAATAGTATTTGATAGCAGAGCTGCTGTTCTTCAGACATGAAGAGTTACTGACTGCTGCCCCCTGGTGGTGAAGACAGGTCAGTGCACCAGAGTGTAAAACATAAAAAAGGGTAAATCAGGCAATGAGAATATGTCCCGGTGCTTTTAAAACAACTCCAATGGCGGCACTACAGGTGGAAATGGGTGAAATGCCTCTAGAATTACGAAGTAATTGCCAACCGCCAATAAACCGTAAAAAAGAAAGAAAGAAAGTCCGCGTGTTTATGACGTCAGAGCAGAGCGGGATCCAGTCGGACACACATCTACTGCGCATGCGTTGTGAGGAGATTCTCTGCGGACCGTCTCGTCTCTCGTCTCCTCCTGAGTTTGTCTCCATGTCTAAAGCAGAAATGTTGAGACTGTTGGTGAAGCAGGAAGTCCACGCGGCTTCTGAAGAGACTTTGGAGCTGTTTGACAGATTAACAGCAGTTTACGAGGAGGAAGCTTCACGTTTCAGAGAAAATGAGCGACGGACCAAACTACTGGAGGATGTTTCCATCCCTCGAGTTCAGCTCCACAGATCAGGTTTGTGCTTTTTATTCTTGTTCCCGGTCTTCGGGCTCGTTTTACGGGTGCAGTGTGGCAGCTGGACACCTCGAGTTTGTCGTGGTCTATTTTCCGTTTCTCGCACTCTTCACCACCGTGTCCGGGGATCCAGCACGTAGCCATGGCCCCATTGTTTACACGGATCCGCTGTTAGCAGCGCTGACTCGCCATCAGAGGGCGGACAGGACAACGGAGAGCGGGAAGAGGAAGGGAGGAGGTCTGCAGTGTTTGTTGATGCTAGATGCTGTAACGCTGGACACGTCTGTTAAGGAACAGACCTGCACAACGGACATGGAGCTGCTAGCTGTTAGCATGAGGCTAAGCTACGTACCACGGGAAGTCTCGCATGTTCTCGCGATAGCTGCGGATATCTATGACTGGAACTCGCTACAAAACACGCTCAAACTATCAGCTCTCAACATGTTCAAACAAAAGCTGCAACAAGTCATAGTTGACTGCTGTACTTGCTGACCAGCCCTCACTTCTCTCGCTCTCTTCCATTTTTTTTTTACAAAGAACATCCAGTAATCCGCCTTTATTGTCCATAGTGTTTATTTATTTACATTTACGTTTTTAGCCATTTTTCTCATGTGTTTGTCATACTGTATTGTATCTGTGCTGTTTGTGTCACTTGTGTGGACGGTGCTGCCTCTTGGCCGGGTCATCAATGTAAATGACAGTTGGTTCTCAATTGATTTTAAATGAAGGTCAAATAATAAATCATTTGACAACACAAATATGAACTTTGCTCAAATAAAGAGAGAGAAATCATCTTCCTGCTTGTACATTACATACACATTTACATCTATTTTGTTGTTTGTGTAGTTTTTATATACTAGTGATATTTTATGCTCAGTTCAGTGTCAAATATAACATTCAATGGAAGAAAGTACAAACATGAATTAAAAAAACACATTTCAAGTACATCTTGATTATGGAATGATAAATAATGTATGATGGGTTGAAATGGAAGGCACCCAATACATTCACTATAATCAAGTCACACTAGGATTGCAATTTACAGAGAGAAACACTATCGGACTAGATCCAGGACGTTACTTGGTAGACAAAAATTCTGCGAGGTCCAGTTCGAGATAATTTCCTCATGAAAAGGTCCGGAACATCACAATAATGTCAAATTTGTGCTATATGATTTTGGACCATATGTATTGAAGTAGCCAACAGTTGTATTAACGTCTGTATGTCAACACCTGACTGTCAAATTAAATAAAGTTCAATTAATTAACATCTAAACAATATTTATTATTACAGATTTCCAATTTAAATGGAATAATTATAATATATAAGTAAAATAAAAGCTGGATTTAAAAGGGAAAGCTTTTGAAAAATGTGACTATATAATCAAGTGATGTCAAGATATTATATTCTTGTCATCTAAAAAGAGAAATGTGTGTTCATGAACTTTACCTGGTTATTAAACCACTTGTTTGAGCTCATTTCTCCTCTCTGTTCACATCATTGTTGGTCAGTTAGTTCATGTGTTAGGGTTCTGATCATTTAAAATGACGTATCTTTCAGCCGTTCACGAGAACAAACAATCATGAACACAAACGCAGATCATGTAAATAACCGTTGCTATAACTTGGAAATTAACTTTCAATAATCTGTTAAACCTGCTGGCAAACTACGAACGTTACATTGCTGTTGCTGAAAACAGCTGTAAAGTGATCAAACTGCTGTATTGATCTGCTCTCTCTGTTGTTGTTCTGCATTTTCAGCCTTCATTCTTTGATTTGACTTCAGTTACAGAAATGTAGCAGTCGTGTACTCTCGCGTTGTGTTTTAGTCAGTCAAGCACACTTGATTTGTCATTGGCTCCAACCAGCTGTTTATTCACTTAGACGGCTCCCGTAGTTCCGTCACACGGAGTTACCGTACTGGCAAAACAATCGACACACATTAGTTCCCTCATAGGCCACCTCTTCATAATATACTCCGGAACTGACAAAGCAAACAAACAATAATTTTTAAACACAACCCATAATATTCTTATTAACAAATATACACTTATTTAAATACCACAACGGAGCTTAATACAAATCCACTTACCACGGAGACAAGGTGCTGTAGACTGGGCAGAACGCACGGGGTGCACCGCTCAAGACCGCAGGGGCCCAGTAGGGGCGTGGCTCTAATGTCACACAGCACGCTAGTCTCCGTGGCCAACTGACAACACATTGTAAATAAAGGACAGTGATGGCAAGTGGAATCATCAACTCCGTTACAGAAGCTTTGATGAAAAGTTAAACTGGACGAGCTCTTCAGGGGGAAGAGGAATGCAGCGATGCTGGTCCCTTTAGTCGGAGTCATGTTTCTGATTATTATCTTTTGAATCAACATTACAATTTTAAAACGCTATCAAGTCAACACTTCCAGGTCACACTGAGTTGTGTGGTGTTTCATGAACTATTGTCTGCATATTCTTATGATGAGATTATGATCTGCATAAAAATCATAACAACAAAGCGGGATAGAGACATTGTTAGTGGAGAACGTATTTAATTCAGCATGTTGGAAACTGAACAAAGAGACACTTTAGTAGCTTTGTACTCTGTGATGATCCCTTGGTTTCACTTTTATATTCCTTCTTTAATTTCTATTCCAACCTTGTTAATGAAGTAATACTTTTCAATTGAGTTGTTCATGTTGTCTGCATGACACAAAGTATCTAAGATTATCTTTTTGGTAGTCCATCTCCTGAACATTGTAGTTTCATCGCTGCAGACTGACGTCACTAACATGCGCCTGCCGTCGCATCATAACTACGTAGTTAGTGAAAGTGGAGTCTGATCCTTAGGAATAGACGTTAGGAGGAAATGTTTTCACTATTCAACTGCAACCTTTGTCCCCATGTCTAATGTAGAAATGCTGAGACTGTTAGTGAAGCAGCGACTCCACGTGGCTTCTGAAGAGACTTTGGGGCTGATTGACAGATTCACAGCAGATTATGAGGAAGAAGTTTCTCTTTTAAGAGAAAATGAGCGACGACACAAACTACTGGAGGCTGTTTTCAACCCTCGAGTTCAGATACACAGATCAGGTTTGTGCTTTTTAGTTATTGTTCCCAATCTTCATGCTCGTTTTACAGGTTTAAGTTTTGGGACGGCCCTCAATATGGCAGCGCAGAACCACTTACGGTTCAAGTGACGAAATGTGTTGTATAAATAAGCTTCGTTATTATCAACCAGACAAGATATGTTTTTAGATTAAACTTGAGACTAATAGCCAACAATCGAGCGTGAACTATTACAACTACATAGAGAAATAGGATTTTCTATAAAATGTGGTGTTTGTTGTCAAATCCAAGAGCCAATCAACTCCCTGATCTGGCGACAGCCAGGAGTTTCCCATCATTTAGTTTATTTTTTGTATTGCCCAAAATCACATATTACAAATTTGCATCAGAGGGCTTTACAATCTGTACACATACTACATCCTCTGTCCCGGGACCTCACATCGGATCAGGATGAAGTAGAGTAGTAATGAATATGACTTATTTTAAATTATTCATATAATGAGTAGTAAGCATGGACCACGATACAGATAACCATGATCCATGTCAGCAGAAGGAGGTAGCGAGGAGGGGCATCAGCAGGGCCGCCATGGCAGGGGGAAGGAGACAGGAGGCAGGACCGGCTCCAGACAGCCACGATCCATGGAAACCTGTGAGGCGAGAAAGCACAGAGGCTCCCGGGAAGAAGTAGAGTTAGTAATGTGCATTGAAGAGACATGAATTCATCCAGAAGGAGGGAGAGAAGAGGAGAGAGGAGCTCAGTGTATCCTAAGATGTCCCCCAGCAGTCTAGGCCTATAGCAGCATATCTAGGGGCTGGACCAGGTGAAACCTGAGCCAGTCCTAACTATAAGCCTGAAACAGCCCTAACTATAAGCGTGTTCAAAGAGGAAAGTCTACCCTTAAATGAGGTGACTGTCTGCCCCTCGGACTGAAAGTAGAAGCTGGTTCCACAGAAGAGGAGCTTGATAATTGAAGGCTCTGGCTCCCATCCTACTTTTTAAGACTCTAGGAACTACAAGTAGCCCCGCATTCAGTGAGCGCAGCTCTCCAGTGGGGTAATATGGTACTATGAGCTCTCCAGTGGGGTAATATTGTACTATACACTTTCTAGTGGGGTAATATCAGTGTTTCCCCTAGGTTTACAGCTTCAGGGGGCGACACCACCAACACAAACACTTAAAGTAGTGGCTCTCAAACTTTTTCTGTAATTAACTTCATTTTGTGACTCCATCTGTGCTTTTATAAATAACAGAATAAAGAAAATTGCAATCACTTTCAAGTAAATCAGATTGCTCCATCAGACAATTTTTTTTATTTTTAAATTGCAATCACTTAGAACAATGAAAATAAAGTTATATCTGTGCAAAAAATAACTAATATTGTGTTACTACTAAATAGCTCATTGTGGAAAACAATAAGCTATTTTTTTTTTTGCCAAACAAAACAGAATGAGTGCAGATATGTGAGCATCAGGTTGCATCAGTATCAGTGGAGCAGTGAGCCTCTACACATCTTTATAAACGGGTTGTAGATTTGATACAATTCATGTTCAACGTTGATCTGAGATCTGTTTTCTGTTGAGACGCAGCAGCAGAAAGGACGACGGAGACTTCTGGCAAAGAGCCAAAAGTCGAGTCGCTCATGAGCAGCGTGACCTGTTAACGGGTAACGTAAACATTTACCAGAAAGTACAGCATGTCTCCATGTATTTATTAATGACTTCGTTTTATGTCCGTGTACTTTTTACTTTTGTAATATGTGAAGCCAGCAGCTCATTGTTGGTAGAAGACACGAGCACTTTGTCTCTTTCACCTGAGCAGGAGAGCTGCTCTGTGTTCAGAGAGCTGCTCTGTGTTCAGAGAGCTGCTCTGTGATCAGAGAGCTGCTCTGTGTTCAGAGAGCTGCTCTGTGTTCAGAGAGCTGCTCTGTGTTCAGAGAGCTGCTCTGTGATCAGAGAGCTGCTCTGTGATCAGAGAGCTGCTCTGTGATCAGAGAGCTGCTCTGTGTTCAGAGAGCTGCTCTGTGATCAGAGAGCTGCTCTGTGTTCAGAGAGCTGCTCTGTGATCAGAGAGCTGCTCTGTGTTCAGAGAGTTGCTCCGGTGCTCCTCACATGAGAGCTGCTGTTGCCATCTTCACCCTGGGAGCGTTTAAAACACAGATATAGCGGTCTGCTTTTCACGCGACATATTTTTCGACTGTGTGTGTGTGTGTGTGTGTGTGTGTGTGTGTGTGTGCGTGTGCGTGTGCGTGTGTGTGCGCATCGGCATCGGGGCGGAACTCCGCTGTGCGCGATGCAGAGCAGAGGAGAAGTGTTAACGCGACCATGTAGAGACAGAAATGACAAGCTGTGTGTGGATAATATAAATAAAATACGGCCGTTTAGTTTGTTCAATAACAGAACAAGGTGTAGACCGTTTCTATAGGAAAGAAAACCTTAAAATGACGACTTGTAATCTGCCGCTATCGAGAAAATTACAGGGGGGCGGGGGGTTTCTCTTTTCTTAGTTTTTGTTAGTACACTAGCTGCAGCATTCTGGATCAACTGGAGAGATCTAAGAGACTTATTAGAGCAGCCTGATAATAAGGAATTGCAGTTGTCTAGATTTAACGAATGCGTGATTTTTGAAATGTTACCTTGGTGAAAAAAGGCAGTCCTTGAGATTTGTTTTACATGGGAGTTAAAGGACAAGTCCTGATCAAAGATAACTCCGAGATTCTTTATGGGGGTGCTAGATGCCATGGCAATGCCATCAAGAGAAACTATATCATCAGATAATTGATTTCTGAGTTGTTCAAGGCCAAGTAAAATAACTTCAGTTTTGTCTGAGTTTAACATCAAGAAGTTGTAGGTCATCCATGCTTGAAGTTTAGCGAGCTGGTTGGTTTCATCTGGCTTGATCGATAGATATAATTGAGTATTATCTGCATAACAATGAAAGTTGATGGAGTGTTTTCTGATAATATTGCCTAAAGCACTGGTGTCAAACTCATTTTAGTTAAGGGGCCACATACTGCCCTTTTACATTTTTTTTAACTCGCGTAGGCTGGACCAGTAAAATCACAGCATAATAACGCATACATAATGACTATTTCTCTATGTTTAAATCATTGGTGAAGCTTTTTGGTTGGGACAAGGTGGGACTCATCGAGGCTTCATTGTTTACATATTCAAACTGAGATCGATCTGATAAACAGGACTTAAACCAGCTTAGTGCAGTACCTTTAATGCCAATCGACTGATCTGGTCTCTGTAATAGGTCAATGGTGTTGACTGCTGCACTAAGGTCTAACAAGACAAGTACAAAGATGAGTCATTTATCTGATGCAACTAGAAGGTCATTAGTAATACTCACCTATAAATGCATCAATGGACATGCACCCCCCTACCTACAAGAGCTTATCACTCCCCTAACCTCCACCCGCACCCTCAGATCCACAGGCCGCTCGCTCCTTCGGGTCCCCAACACCAAGCTCCGCACCATGGGTGACCGGGCCTTTTGCTCGGCGGCGCCACGCTTGCTTGCCACCTGAGGGCAACTCAGACACTGAACTCTTTTAAGACTGGCCTAAAAACCTTTTTATTCAGGAAGGCATTTTTTACCTTGAGTTAATTTATTGTCAGCTATTACATTCTTATTTTTTATTTTTATGGGTTGCTTTAACTATGTTTTAATTGGTTTTATTTGTTTTTACTATATGTGTGGCACTCTGAGATTCTTTTGAAGGAAGAGTGCGATAAAAATTAAATGCATTATTATTATTATTATTATTAGTGCTGTCTCTGTGCTATGATGCTTTCTACATCCTGACTGAAAGTCCTCAAATAAACTATTGTTATATAGAAAGTAACACAACTGATTTGCGACTAGTTTCTCAAGGATCTTAGAGGAAGGGAAGGTTAGAGATTGGTCTGTAGTTAGCCAACACCTCTGGATCGAGAGTGGGCGTCTTAAGAAAAAGGCTTGTTCGAGATTAACTGCTTCTCGCCTGGAAGGTAGAAGAGAACATGTGGTTTGCAACTCTCCTTTGGATTTATTCACGTGTTTGTATATATATATATATATATATATATATTTATCTATATCTAGAAATGTCTGTATCTGCTTTGTATGCTATCCATTGTTCTTTTTATGTCTTCCTGTGAAACACAGACCTGCAAACGTGTCACCTTTCGGCGAAATTCTCCGTTTTGAAATGAAAATATGTCATCCACGTGAATCGTGTAGCTCCAAAGAGTTTTTGTTTTTGGGAGGAGGGGGTCAACTGGCCGCCCAGCTTTTCTGAGATTAGAGTGAGACACGGAAAAAAGCTGTTGTGATCTTCGCAATAGAACATCTTTGATGTGACGTATCGAGTAATGGCCAATCAGCGTTAACATTTCCCTCCCACCTGTTTTTTAATGGCAAGCGAGTCAGCTTGCTAACACATTAGCTAACATTGTTGGGAGAGACAGCGAGTGCGATTACTGGCAGTGGCGAATCCGTGGCAGCGTGTGGGAGCCGTCAAGGTGCCAGGAGAGCGTGACTCAGAGGCAAGTCAGCGGCACTGGCCGTTCTAGCTACCGACATCTAACTACATAAGTTACATCTTATAAGGAGATGACAAGTGGAGATTTTATCCAACTTGTATTTTAATTAAAAAAACAAGTGTCCGAAATGAGTTTCCTCCGTAGGGTGGCCGGGCTCCTGTTTATATTTAAGGGTTTAAGATCTACGTGTAGAAAAAAGTGTATCCTCCAGATATATATATATATATATTCACACACTACTGTTCAAAAGTTTCGGGTCACTTCGAAATGTCCTTCTTTTTCAAAGAAAAGCACTGTTTTTTTCAATGAAGATAACACTAAATTAATCAGAAATACACTATACATTGTTAATGTGGTAAATGACTATTCTAGGAGGAAAGTTTTTTTTTTAATGAAATATCTACATAAGTGTATAGAGGCCCATTTCCAGCAACTATCACTCCTGTGTTCTAATGGTACATTGTGTTTTCTAATCGCATAGAAGACTAATGGATGATTAGAAAACCCTTGTGCGATTATGTTAGCACAGCTTAAAACAGTTATGCTGGTGAGAGAAGCTATAAAACTGGCCTTCCTTTGAGCTGGTTGAGTATCTGGAGCATCACATTTGTGGGTTCCATTATACTCTCAAAATGGCCAGAAAAAGAGCACTTTCATGTGAAACTCGGCAGTCTGTTCTTGTTCTTAGAAATGAAGGCTATTCCATGCGAGAAATAGCGAAGAAAAGCAGACGGCTTTAAAATTTGTATGAATCGTTGTGTGAAGTGTGTGAGACATCCGCCTACCTCGTTTTAAAAGCAATATTTTACATTAAACATTCCATATTTATTCCAGGGCCCTTTGCACGCCGCACTACTGTCCTGCTGTTTACAAATGTCATTGTGTTATTGTGTTTATACATTAAGAGCAACAAATATACATTTAGTCAAACTCCTTGAATGTCTCCACTAATGAAAGCTGATATCAGTCTGAAGTCACCGTTGTCCATAATGTGCTCTCTGCAGATGTCCAGCAGCTGTTGGAGATTAAAGCAGAAGTCCCCCCTGAGTGTCTGGACCTGAACCAGGAGGAGTTGGAGCCCCTCCACATAAAAGAGGAAAAGGAGGATCTCTGGACCCGTCTAGAGGGAGAGCAGCTTAATGTGCTGGAGGAGGCCGATATCAACAAGTTCACATTCACTGCTGTTACTGTGAAGAGTGAAGATGATAAACCTCAGACCTCACGGCTTCATCAAAGCCAGACGGAGGACAACAGAGAGGTGGAATCTCCAGCCGGCAGATCAGAGACACTGATAAAAACAGAAACTGATGGAGAGGACTGTGGGGCATCAGGACCAGCCAGGAACCCAAATCCACATAGTCATTCACATCCAAATGCTGATGATGAAAAGGCTTCCGAATCTTCTGAGACTGAAGTCAGTTATGGTGTTTGGCAAGAACCGTTGTCAGATTCTGGACCTGAAAGTGAAGCCAGGGACAATGTTTGGAAGAAGACCAGGGCGCCCGAGTTTGCTGCACATGCCCTAAAATATAAGGAAGTCCTTTTAAGTCATGTGGGATGTAACACTGGCACCAAATCCTTCAGCTTCTTCAAGTGTAGTAAACGGTTTTACTACAAGAGGTTTCTGCAGAGACACATGATTTGTCATTTTGGTAAAATGTCCTCCAGCTGTTTGGTTAGAAATACATGTTTTAGAGTGAAGCAAAAGAAAGATTTGCGGTCAAGAGTTCTCACAAGAGAGAAGCCATTCAGTTGTGATGTTTGTGGGAAAAGATTCACAAAACGGGCAGATCTGAAGCGACACATGACAGTCCACACAAGAGAGAAGCCATTCAGTTGTGATGTTTGTGGGAAAAGATTCGATCAACCGGGACGTGTCAAGTTACACATGAGAGTCCACACAGGAGAGAAGCCATTCAGTTGTGATGTTTGTGGGAAAAAATGTGCACTACAGGGAACTCTGAAGGTACACATGATAGTCCACACAGAAGAGAAACCATTTGTTTGTGATGTTTGTGGGAAAAAATTCAAAACACAGGCACATCTGAAGAGACACACAAAAGTCCACACAGGAGAGAAACCATTTAGTTGTGATGTTTGTGGGAAAAGATTTGCAGAACAGGGAAATCTGAAGACACACATACTAATCCACACAGGAGAGAAACTATTCAGTTGTGATATTTGTGCGAAAAAATTTACAGAACGGGGAACTCTGAAGATACACATGACAGTCCACACAGGAGAAAAACTATTCAGTTGTGATGTTTGTGGGAAACAATTCACAATACAGGGAAATCTGAAGATGCACATGAGAGTCCACACAGGAGAGAAACCATTTGGTTGTGATGTTTGTGGGAAAAGATTTTCACATCAGGGAAATCTAAAGAAACACACAAGAGTCCATACAGGAGAGAAACCATTTGGTTGTGATGTTTGTGGGAAAAAATTCACATTACAGGTACATCTGAAGAGACACACAAAAGTCCACACAAAAGTCCACACAGGAGAGATGCCTTTGTAGCTGAAACTTTGTTTTACAGATCCCATCGTTCTGTATAATTCTCTTGAAATTAGCTTCTATGCAACTGTAAACTCACAGGAAGGTTCTTGGAAAATATATGATGGATAGTTAGCGGGAAAATAGAGACAGGTTTAAACTGCCTGATCCAATTAGTGTCTGGTGTCACCTAGAAAGCCTAATATCTATTTGATGTGGCGATGCGCTACAAGGCTCTAAAGCTTTTTTGATAGCTAGCACAGTCTTCATGTAACCATTGTTCAAGTGTAGGAACATTTTGGGACGGTTTCTGACTTTTTTGTGTGTGTGTTTGTATGCACAGCTCAGAGCACACGATTTTTTGGGACACAATATACAAGTGTATGTCTGTGAAAACCAGTGCAAGAAGGAAAGAGTTGTGTCATGTGAGAAATGTGGTGTACCTGTAATGTGTCAAATGTGTGTATATATTAGTGCTGTCAAACGATTAAAATATTTAATCGTGATTAATCACATTTTTTTTTGCATTTTAATGCTCTTATCAACATGAAAAAGTGGATTTCTTGCTTTATTTTATTGAAAAACAACTGCCAAACAGGGTGGTACAAAATAAAATTACTGCACATTTCAGGTAACCAAGGGTTTAGAAAATAAAATATGAGAGAGAGAGAGAGAGAGCGTGCGCGCTATGGCTGCAATAAGTTTGTTCTTGTTGTGGTGTCCATGTGTTTCTGAAGTCATCCATTCTTGTCTGCTATGACGAGGGGGCGCAGAGTTTGCATCAGCTGTGTGCTTGGCCATCAAGTGGTGTTTCAGACTGGATAGGCTACGATGATAGCTCAGTTCACAATGACAAATGGCACATACCACTTTGGTCTTGTCAAGGGAACATCTGATAACTTGTTGAAAGTAAACTTTTCATTCATTAGCGTCTTATCATTAATTTTGCCGTATCGCGCTCACCATTCATTAATTTCAAACCGTAACGTTAGCCTAGCTTCCAAGCCCAAACGGCGTGCCTATTGTTTTGCTTCCGGCGTGCAGCTCGCGAGAAAAATAAAAATGCGTTAATAAAATTGACGCTGTTAAAATTGGTTTGCGTTAACTCACTGGACACTCGAGGTCATTTTCAGTCGATTTTCTCGATTTGACATAATTTTCTTAGATTCACCTTTTAAGGCACTTCCATATAAGATATACAGTCGTCCCTCACTATAACGCGGTTCACCTTTCGCGGCCACGCTGTTTCGCAGATTTTTTTTAGTGTAATTTTTCATGCTTTTTTTTTACAGTATGAACGCGCATTGTGTTCTGGGTCCTGATTGGCTAAGGGACTGTACTGTACACCATTGTCAATCAATCTCCTCCGTGCAGTGTCTCCTGTACAGTACAGAAGGAAGATGGACTTCTGGACATGTTAAAGGAAGGTAGAAGTTACGTGGCTTTAGGGCGCCATTACGGTTTCGGTTTCGGTTCGTTACATAAAGAAGGAGGAAAATAATATAAGGACGACAGCAGCAATATGTTTTAACAGGGATGCAAAAAGGGTTGTAACTGTCCGCAACAAGACCATCGTAAGGATGGAGTCTGCTTTAGCTCTGTGGATCAGTGACAGCAGGAAAAAGAACATTCCGCTGGACACCAACATCATCCGCACAAAAGCTAAACAACTTTATGAAACCTTTGCTGACAGCGAGGAGCAAGATGATGCGGAGAGTGCAGTTAATGCCTGTCTGAGAAAAGTGTATACAAGTGTGTGGTTAGGGGTTTTACGGCCTTAAAACATGTATAATAATTGTAAAAAATAAAGCTGATTACTTCGCGGATTTCGTCTATTGCGGGTTATTTTTAGAACGTATCCCCCGCGATAAACGAGGGACCACTGTATACCCATGTTTTACATCATAAATTGCAGAACAATCTCAGCTCTATATATAATGAGGCACCATTGTCATAAGGCAAAAGTGTAAAGAGAAAAACTTTATAATATGACACTAAAGCTGAAAAATTGAATCTCGATTTTTGGAAATTCTTCATATCGCTTGAAAAAACCTAACTTTACTCAGGTGGTGACTCTGTTTAGGTGATGGCAATTGGTTTACCGAAGCTTTTAGGTTCACAAAAGCAGTGAAATATATGAATAAAATGTTAGATACATGTAAATAAATGTCTAAAACTAAAAATTTTATTATCGTTTTTTGAGTAGAAATATGGTCTTTCACACCTTTCACCAAAATGATAAAAATGGGACTGAGAAATGACTTCATAGTGCAGATAAAGCTTCATGGAGTGTGTGCAAATGAAAAATGACCATCACAACAATTCTTTTTTTTTTAATAAAAATATGTATTATAAAAAAAAAGAAAATATGTACAGAATATATATTCTGAAATATAAAACAGAACAAAGACTAGACCATTTACAATATACAAGTATATATGCTTCAATGGCATATGCTCATGCCATGGCATGCCAGTCATGGAAACAGTTTCTGTTCAGCTGCAGGCAGAGGGGAACGTTACACGCCTCGCACTTCCACGCCGTGTCTTTTCTCACTTTCTTTATGCTGCAAAGCTCGCAAACCCTGCGACCCGCCGTTGACTTTGTTTTGGGGCAGGCTGCAGCAGCAGCAAAGACAGGCACAGGCACATGACCTGCAGGTGCCGGTGTGGACCTGGTGACCAGGCTGGCTGGAACTTGATGACGGGGTGAGCAGTGTCCGGGTCTTCATCCGTCCTCCAGGACAGCGTAGGTGCAGGTGGTGCACGCGCTGCTGTCTTTCTTGATCTGGCCTGAGGTGAAAGCAGTCGCCGGGCAGCACGCGCCCTGTTTGCCGGCGATGGTGTCTTTAGTCGCCGTCCAACACGCTGCCTCTTTGCTGGCCAGGCTGGTGCTCCTCTCTGTAAAATAAATCAATACAAGTCAGTTGAAAGAAAGATGACGTAACGATTGATCAGAGTGCTCCGCATTCGATGTGTAAATATTACTCAGATCATGACTGTGGTAGTAATTTCAGGATAGTGCTCCGCATACTATGTATAAATATTATTCAGATCATGACTGTGGTAGTCACGTGAGCAGAGTGTTGTACAAAGCAGACTGTGTATAAATATTACTCAGATCATGACGTAGTAACGTGAACAGCAGTGTGCACCGCGTGGCGGGCTCTCGTGCTCTCCTGCACAGTGTACACATTACTAGTTTGCACCATGCAGTCTTACAGACACGTAACAAAGTTTAGTAACTACACTTACCCATCTTCCTCGGAAGAACTAAAGCCTTCGAGCTCTGACGACGACGCGTCGTCCTCCTCCTCGCTGCTCTCCAGAATCATGCGTGTTGCTTCCTCCGTGTTGAATCTCTTTTTCGTCATGATGTCGATTTTCTCTGACTGAAAACTGTAGCGTGTGTACATGCTCAAGTGGGTAGTCCATTGAGATTTTCCTGAGTGTACATTGGTTGTTTAGTTCACGAAATGGCGACGGACATATGACTCAACAAATCACAGAGAAGGATTTTCGTTTTTTTTTTACCAGCGTCAGATGACACACTGCTGCCCTTTCGCTTGCTTGATGATGTTACAATTATGTTGGGCTCTGCCTGGGCAGGCACCCGGAAGCAGGAAGCCGTCTCTTTCCGCCAGACGTAAAATTGTATTTCTACGATGTATTATCATGGTGCTGTGAATATTTTAGAAACTTAGAGAAACGCTTCGAGTGTCACCACGCGAAACCGCGGGCTCAGTGGACGAAGGGTTAACGCCGTTATTAACGTGCTAATATGACAGCACTAGTGTGTGTATATATATATATATATATATATATATATATATATATATATACAGATACAGTTGTGTGAAAAAGTGCATGCCCCCTTCCTGATTTCTTATCTTTTTGCATGTTTGTCACATTTGAATGTTTCAGATCATCAAACACATTTAAATATTAGACAAAGATAACACAAGTAAACACAAAATGCAGTTTTTAAATGAAGGTTTTTATTATTAAGGGGGGGGGGGGGATCCAAACCTACATGGCCCTGTGTGAAAAAGTGATTGCCCCCTAAACCTAATAACTGGTTGGGCCACCCTTAGCAGCAACAACTGCAATCAAGAGTTTGCGATAACTGCCAATGAGTCTTTTACAGCGCTGTAGAGGAATGTTGGCCCACTCATCTTTGCAGAATTGTTGTAATTCAGCCACTTTGGAGGGTTTTCGAGCATGAACCGCCTTTTTAAGGTCATGCCACATCATCTCAATCGGATTCAGGTTGGGACTTTGACTAGGCCACTCCAAAGTCTTCATTTTGTTTTTCTTAAGCCATTCAGAGCTGGACTTGCTGGTGTGTTTTGGATCATTGTCCTGCTGCAGAACACAAGTGCGCTTCAGCTTGAGGTCACGAACAGATGGCCAGACATTCTCCTTCAGGATTTTTTGGTAGACGGCAGAATTCATGGTTCCATTTACCACAGCAAGTCTTCCAGGTCCTGAAGCAGCAAAACAGCCCCAGACCATCACACTACCACCACCATATTTTACTGTTGGTATGATGTTCCTTTTCTGAAATGCCGTGTTACTTTTACGCCAGATGTAATGGGACATACACCTGCCAAAAAGTTCAACTTTTGTCTCGTCAGTCCACAGAGTATTTTCCCAAAAGTCTTGGGGATCATCAAGATGTTTTCTAGCAAAACTGAGACGAGCCTTTATGTTCTTTTTGCTCACCAGTGGTTTTCGTCTTGGAACTCTGCCATGCAGGCCATTTTTGCCTAGTCTCTTTCTTATGGTGGAGTCATGAACACTGACCTTAATTGAGGCAAGTGAGGCCTGCAGTTCTTTTGATGTTGTTCTGGGGTCTTTTGTGACCTCTTGGATGAGTCGTCGCTGCACTCTTGGGGTAATTTTGGTCGACTGGCCGGCCACTCCTGGGAAGGTTCACCACTGTTCCATGTTTTTGCCATTTGTGGATAATGGCTCTCACTGTGGTTCGCTGGAGTCCCAACGCTTTAGAAATGGCTTTGTAACCTTTTCCAGACTGATAGATCTCAATTACTTTGTTTCTCATTTGTTCCTGAATTTCTTTGGATCGCAGCATGATGTCTAGCTTTTGAGGATCTTTTGGTCTGCCTCACTTTGGTCCCATCTCATCTCCTCACTCTCCGCTGTCAAACCGTTGAGTGTTTGAGTCTCTCGCAGACAATTTGAGCCCTGTGTGAACCCTTTCCGTAAGTCAGCATTAGATGCAGACTTGGCTCACGGTAATTACCCACAATTCATTGCACTGTGCCGTTAATCACGGGTTAACCAGTGGAAGCATGGAGACATAAAAAAAAGGTAAACAAAGAGGACGGCATGTGGGTGTTCAATCTGTTGAATTACATCTACTCAGAAACATTAAGGATTAAAGATGGAACATGAAAACACTTCAAATATTTTGTTCTGTTATTGAAGCTGTTTCGACAAAAACAAGTAAATAGATCATTTTAAATAACGTCTCTTCTCGTGAGGTAAGAGCCTGGAAGACGTTCAAATCAGGGAGTAAAAGTACAAGATAAATACCCACAATTGCACACAATATTTTTTGACATTGTAACGTTATATGTTGTAGCAAAGTGCTTTCCCATTTGTATTCACACCATATCAAGCCCTACAGTCTCTCACACTCAACCACTTAAGAGGTGATGTCAATGAGTCCTTGAGGGTTCAGGGTTTGAGGCCTTATGGGGACATTAGGATTGGGCCATTGAGCAACAACAAATCACATCGGCCTTAACCTTTTAATCTGGTGTTTAATTCTAGTTTATTTTTAAAAGTGTGACAAAAATTCTGTGTATTATTGCAGGTTCAAAACTATTCAACATGTATAATATTTCGGTTATCCTCTCTTGGGACGAGGTGGAGGCCATAATCCAGGCTGTACGTACTGATGGAGAAGCACCAACTACTGAGCTCTGGTCCTTTTTTTTTTTACATTTTACACTCTGGTGCACTGACCTGTTTTCACCACCAAGAGTCAGTAATTCTTCATGTCTGAGGGACAGAAGCTCTTTCCCTTATTGTTGACCACGTGTTCATGATGTCAGAGCAGGGCGGGAGTTCATATTTGTGTTGTCAAATTTCACTAAGACCCTTAAATTCTGTCTCTTGTGTTATCATATACTGAATGCAAGCAAAACTAGAGCAAAATCACACTATTTCTGAATGAATCAATCTATGAACTGTCTGAAACAATAGATATCCGCAGCTATCGCTGAGGCCAAGATAGCTTGGCCTCATGCTAATAGCTCCATGTCCGTTGTACAGGTCTGTTCCTTAATGCGTATTAATTATTGGATGCCTGGTGTAGCATCCGGAAGAACTTAGTCAAACAACTTCTCTCGTTCTCTGAATTTATTTTCCTTGATCACAAGCAAAGTAACAAGCGCTGCAATCGCGATAGCAGGGAGTCGTCCAGTCAACACGCAGGTTGACCGTCAGAAAAAACACCCCGAACAGCCGGAAGGTCGGCTCTTTAATACACGGTTTTCCGTCATGAACATCTAACATTTCTATTGGCTCTAACCTTTCTAAGAGGAGGAGAATCGTGTCCTCATCTTTTCTCACGAGACTGGAACGTGCAACGACCAGTCTGCTTCCCTAATGTCAATATACTGATAAACAGGTGTGGGTGTTGAAGTGCGCAGGCGTGTGACTAACTTCCCTTGAGAACTGGACATTTCATAGACACAACCAACTCCAGCTGCATAGCTGTGTTATACTGACCTCGCTAACCTGAACTTTAATAGACATGAAGAGTAATGAAATGAAGAATATCTACAGAATATAGCGATTTATATTATCAACGTCTCGACCTTTTGCAAGGTCGGAGTTCCTGTTGGATGTTGTGACCAAGAGAGTTTCAGGTCACAGATTCCTGATGATTTCTTTCCTGGAAAGAGTTTATTATTAATTTGATACCAATGAAAAGAGATTAAAGAGATTTGAGACATTTATTTGAGTTTAGTTGTGTTTTTGAGCTTCAGAGAAGTTTCCATAAACATATTATTGATTATTATTTAGCAATGGAAACGTTATGCTCTATATATAATGAATTGAACATTGCCTGGAGACAAATTTGACCAGCAATTAAATTGATTAAATTAAAAAATAAGTAAAGTTTGAGGTCACGACTTTGACCAGAGACTGATGGTATGAGACGCTCCAAGCTCGTAAATATGCTTTTTGGTGATTTGCTAAGTCTGGTTGAAGGGTATTACTCCCTCTAGGAAATACCCGACACCATGGTTCTTCTGTTACTGATGGATTTATTTGTCTTACGTGCACCTCAGTCAACACCACCGTCATCAATCCACCGTCGAACTGTTTAAATACATTTCAACATACACAGAACAAGTTGCTGTTCACGTTACACAAAAAAATGTTCGCACGTAAATATGCGCGATGAAACATCAAAATAAAGAACATACCTCGCAGGCTGCACACAACCGGGAGGGAAATGGGTCCACTTAGAAAACAATAATCTTCGAGAAATCAACACTTCGTTGTTTAAAGTATTACAAAATAATCATAGTTTTCAGAATGTTATTGAATATAAAAAGTTACAAACAAAGGTTAGGAGGATAATAAAAAATACAAAGAAGGACTTTTGGAGGACATTTTGTGACTCAATAGTATGGAAAATGATCAAAAGAATGAACGGGATTAAAAGGGAGTTTGGGTATCCAGTCCTAAATGATGGGGAAACAACAGCAGTGAGAGATGAGGAAAAAGATGAGATGTTGGCACAAACTTTTGTTAACATTCACAGTTCAGGCAATATTGGTGAAGAGGGCAAACGGGGGAGGGAAACTACAATAGTGGAGAATGAATATGTTATACAGCAAGAGGAAGAGACTAATAATCTGCTAAACATGCCTTTCACAAAGACAAAAGAAAACCAAAATGTCGGCACCAGGCAAGGATCAAATCTATTACATCATGTTAAGAAATCTAAGTGAATCATCTTAGGAGATATTACTTGAACCATATAATCGTTGATTGTTGATTGTTGATTGTTGTTTGTCTCGTCTTACGTCCCATGTCTATGTCCAATGTATGCACCTTCCGCCTCAAAAAATTCCTCGTTTGTGTGAAAACATTCCTGGCAAATAAACGGTTTCTGATTCTGATTCTGATTCTGATTCTGATATAGTTTGGGAGGGTTGGAAATTGCCTCAAAGCTGGAAGGAGGCCATTGTAGTGTTGATAGGCAAACCTGGTAAAGATTGCAGAAACCCAGGGAACTAGAGACCGATAGCTTTAACATCAAATATCTGCAAAATAATGGAGAAAATTATAAATGAAGGATTAACATATCATGTAGAAAGGAAAGGATATTTAACCAGATATCAGAGTGGTTTCAGTAAAGGGAGAAATACAACAGATCCAGCTTTAAGTTTGGAACATGAAATTAGGAAAGCACAGGTAAACAAAGAAAGTGTGGTAGCGGTCTTCTTTGACACAGAGAAGGCATATGATATGATGTGGAGAGAAGGGTTATTAATTAGACTTTGCAAGTTGGGTGATAAGGGTTGAATGTATAGATGGATAAAATATGCTGTATTAAAGAGATTTATAGAAGTCAGAATTGGAGAGAAAATGGAACTCCTCAAGGCAGTATAGACAGTCCTTTTCTGTTCTCCATAATGATAAATGATGTGTTCAGTGAAATAGAAAAGGGGATGGGATTGTTACTATTTGCAGATGATGGGTCAATTTGGAAGAGGGGAAGAAATGTGGAATTCATAGTAAAGAAACTGCAGAGAGCCATCTGTAAGGTAGAAGAGTGGTCATATAAATGGGGTTTTAAATTTGCAGCAGATAAGACAAAAACAATGTTCTTTAAAGGAAACACATTGGTAGTGAGGTAAAACTAAAACTATATAATCACGAATTGGAAAGAGTAAAACACTTTACATTTTTGGGTTTGTGGTTAGTGGTTAGACGAAAGGGTCACATGGGCTGTACATATTAAAAAAGTAGAGGATAATATATAACATCTATATAAATGTATGGGTGTGTGGTGTGTGGATGATTAGCTGGCTGTGTGCGGCGAGAGGAGAGCCGGAACTGCCACCATCTGGATGGCAGTTAAGAGGGGCAGCGCCCTCTATTGACGCACCGCCACTGGTATGTACAACATGTTGCTGATCATTCCTAATGCCGTGTTCACACCAAAAGAGTTTTCGCAACGCCACTTCGCCTATATCGCGCCGCCCGGCGTGAAATCCGCTCTATTGGTTAATTCGTTTTTCGAAACCATCGCTGGGGAAAGGGGGCGGGGCTTCAGTCCCTTTCTGCCGCGAATGTCCTTCTTCATTTCCGCTATCGACCATGGAAGGAGTAACAACTATTTCTGCGTTCTACTTGTTGTGGAAAAACCACAAACGCCGTCGTGTTTGTTCACAACACCATCTGTAAACGCACACAGCTCGGTGACTCCTCCAGGAACTGCGTCTGGATGGCCGCCGCTTCCAGGGCTACTTCAGGCTAAACGTTAGCCAGTTTGAGGACCTGTTGGCTCGGATCGGTGCCAGGATCTCTCAGTTGGACACCAACTACAGGCGTTCAATCTCGGCTGCGGAGCGCCTGTCCATCTGTCTCCGGTGAGTGGCAGTTTCATAAAATATATTCATGCTTTGTCTGGTCCGTCCACAAGACGTCAAGAAAGCCCCTTTTTAATGTTGTGTGTTCTTAATGTTTGGATCCATCAATCTGGTCTCCAACAATACTCAAATGAACGTGATCCATATTATACACAGATACGGCAGCCATGTGTTTGTTTATGCACATACGTATCTACATACTATATAACTTATGTAAACTCACCAGCATTCATGTTTATCATTCATGATAGCATCTGAAGCCATATCAATCACAAACTACTACTATTAGCACCTGTAGTATCATTAATAACATTATAACAGAATCATTAATAACATTAAATGTAATGTCTTCTGTGCTGCAGATATCTTGCTACTGGGGACTCATTTAGGACCATCGCCTACAGCGTCCGTGTTGGGGTCTCCACGGTCTCTAGTATTGTCCCTGATGTTGCCACAGCTACATGGGACTGCCTTGTGGAGGAGTTCATGGCTGTGCCCAGGACTGGAGGTCAATCGCTGTGGGGTTTGAGGAGCGATGGAATTTCCCTCTCTGCTGTGGAGCGTTGGATGGAAAGCATGTGGTCCTCAAAGCCCCTGCCAACTCAGGATCCCAGTTCTTCAACTACAAGGGAACCTTCTCAATGGTCCTCCTGGCAGTCGTTAATGCAGAATATTGTTTCCGGCTGATCGATGTTTGGGGCTACGGCAGAACCAGTGATGGTGGGAGTCTGGCCAACTCAGCTTTTGGCCAAACGCTGCCATCTGGCACCCTCCACCTGCCTGCTGACATGGCACTACCAGGAGCTGATCACCGAGGACTTCAGCCACACGTCTTGGTTGCTGACGAAGCCTTTCCACTGAGGAAAAACCTCATGAGGCCCTTCCCCGGCCGCATGCTTCCGAGAGAACTACCGTCTCTCCCGAGTTCGGCTGGTTGTGGAGAATGCCTTTGGGATCCTTTCCTTTCAGTGGAGGATGTACAGGCGTGCCATTGAGCTCCAACCAGAAGTTATCACTTGTGTGAAGGCTAGATGTGTCCTGCATAACTTCCTGCGGAGGACAGCCCGAACTGCAGTGACCATACCGGTTGGAGAGGTAGAGCCACTGCCAGATCTTGGAAGAATTGCTGCCAATAACTCAGCGAGAGGCCATCATGGTGAGGGAGGCCTTCACATCCTTCTTCTCTGCTGAAGGAACCGTCCCATGGCAAGACACTGTGTAACGCCGTGCCCAAGCACACCCAAAACGGCTCTTTTAAGAGCCAACCACATTACTATTAAAGAAACTTTCCTTTGTTTAAGAGTTTTCTTGTAAATGAAATAAAGAACATGGAATAAGTAACATTGAATACATTTATAAATGTATTTCAACACAATTAACAACAACAATATATATATATATATATATATATATATATATATATATATATATATATCTCATATTAAAAAAAGGAGGGGAAATGGGCAATCATGTCAAACTGACAAATAAATCAAACAGAACAGGTTCGAAGCTGGTTCATTCCCTGGAAAGATTGTCCCCCAGACATTCATTTCAATGTTTCCAAATTCAGCACCACAGCGCTGGCTTCATAAAGCAATTCATGCATCTGAAATTTAACATATTCTTTTTGCTGGGGTGGCAATCTTTCAAGGGAAGGAACGAGGCTTCTCATAAAAAGTGCATCCTCTGATAAGGGCACAGAGGATGTTTTTAAAGCTTCGAGGAGCCGCTCCTCCAATGTCGCCATGGGCCTTTTTTGGGCCCTTCTTCTTCCTGTATGAAATGGAAACACCATATTTTATGAAACTACTGCATTCCATCACTACAATAGCTTGCAAATATATTTTAAAGATAGTTCATATTTGTCATTGTGAAATACATTCCATGAATGCATAAATTATAATCATATGAAAAAAATGAAATCCAACTTTGGCCATGCACATACCTGAGGAGGACGACGACTTTCTGGCTCAAATTCATCAGAATCTGGATTGGTTATAACCCAAAAGTGACACTGTAATTACATTGTGATTTTTCTGCAAATACGATGACATTTGTTGTCCTTTAAAGTTGCATATAGTTGAAACTATATATAATAGTATCTTGTTTATTTTACATCTATGTTAAAACTTAAATAAAATAAACTTCCTATAGCAAAACAAAGTTGTAATGGTAAAAGTTAGTTTTGTACCCTGGGCTCTGGAGGATTAGACTAGAACTATAACACTGGACTAAAAGCTTTTACAAGCAACAGAAAAGTGATCACATCACAGATGAACATTATGAGACACTTTTCTATGGTGTTACTTTTTCAGACATATGAATCTTTAACTTATAAATTAACCAGACTGTGATGTTGCGTCTTCACTTGTCGACTGACCTGCCCTTTCACTCCCTGATGGCCCTGCTGCTGCCTCACATCTCTCCTCCTGAACTGGCGTAGCTCTATCAGACTCTGCGGTCCTGACTTCCTCGACCCTCCGCCCCATGTTCCCGCTCGTCTCCCGCGGAGTGATAAAGGGGTCGAGGAACGACAGGACCGCAGAGTATTTCCACTTCTTGAATGTCTTGGCTCCTGAACCACTTTTCTTGACACTGTTCTCCCTTCTCTTCTCCTTGAGGTAAGTGTCACTCAGCCCCTTCCACCTTCGCCGGCGGTGGTAAATAGTAAAGTACAACAAATAGCTAGAATAAAAGCATATACATACAATCAAAACTTACCAGGTAGCCCCACTGCTTCTCTGACGGCTCTCCAGGCAACACCCTTCTTGATCCGGTTACGAAAATTATAAGAATAAGTATTATAAAGCTCCGTGTAGCCGCAGACAGCAACGATCAGTTGGTCCTCCATTTAGCTGATGCAACAACAACGACCGGACGGCAGTGACGAGCGGAGCTTCTCAACGCTGATTGGCTTTCGCAACTCCGCGTCGGGCGAATTTGCTGGAGATGAAATATTTCAATGCCAGCGAAAAGCGGATTTGCGAATATTCGCAACGCCACTTCGCCTCTATCGCGCCGCCTGGCGAAAAATCCACTTTTTCACAACCTAACGCGTCTGTGCATTGACTTAACATGTAATCTGGACGCGTGAATATTTCGCAACTCTTTTGGTGTGAACACGGCATAAGTGTCGGGTTTGATGAGTTACATAATTCAAGAGAAACCATAATCATATTGTGGGTTATTTTATAATGATGTAACAATCAAAACATACAGAAGTAAATCATTAATAAGACTCATTCCGCTGGTAGAAATCGATCCTGCGCGTATAAGCAGGACACATCACAATATGTTTTTATTTAATATGTATTTAAGCAGGAAAAGCCTCTTTGAGATTAAAAATCTCCCTTACAAGAGTGTACTGGCCAAGACAGCAGTAGCACATTAAACAAAGTTTCAGATTTACAACATAAAACAGTGACAGAACATTTTTAGATCACAGCATGAGTAAAACTAAGACTCAAGACATCATATCCTAGTAACTAGTTCACACAGGTGCACATCTTCAGTCAAAAACATCTACAACCAGATGAACCTTCCTCCAACTCTTTCATTCTATTTTTAAAAACACCTAAAGAGACCGGCTCCCGGAGACTCAAATCAGTCTGCAGCAAATTCCAAGCCGCAGGAGCAGCAAATCTAAAACCCCTTTTTCCCATTTCCAGACGGACGTTGGGGACAGATAGCAAGAGTAGGCTTTATGCATGTGTCACAGAGCGAAGACGGTACCAGCATGTTTCTAAAAAAGTAACTTACACAGATAAGATGGAAGTACATTAAGAATTGCCTTTATAAATAACGACATGCCAGTGATTTAGTCTACGGATGGACAATGCACCAGGGATCAATGGTGAGTAAGGGCCTTAAGATGTGTTATGAACCTCAATGCTCCATGGTAGACAGTATCCACAGAGTGAAGACATTGAGAAGATGCATGCATCACCAAAAACATCACCATAATCAATCAGACATAAAAGTAGCAGCAACAAGTCTCTTTTTAGCATCAAAAGAAAAGCAAGACTTGTTTCTGAAATAGAAACTGAGTCTCACCTTCAACTTCAGAATCAGAAACCGAAAAATAGTCCGAAAAATAGTCCTGGGGGTGACAGAATTAGTCAGTGGGGGACCCGGGCTCTGTTGATGAGCCCGACTGCCGACGGGAAGAAACTCACTTAACATGAGGTCGTGGTCCTGAGTATTTATATGACGATACAGACTCAATCACATTGCCCTGAAATGTAATTATAGCTGGAAGGTTCAGTGGTTTTTTCTTTGAGTTTGAAAACATCATCAGTTTTGTTTTGTCAGGATTCAAAATTAATGTCAACTCATACAAGGACACATCCCAATATAAATACGACACACTGTGTATAAATACTCAATGGAGTTTGTTTAACGGGTAACAGACTACAGAGAAAACATCTCCACTCTGACACTGATAACTGTTTCTTTATTGGTAAAAGTAGTAGTTAACACCATTAAATCAACTGAAAACATTATATGATAATTTTTATCAATATTTTAAGTGGATTTTTATTAGACTGTTTGCTAAAAACTGCCCGGACCAGAAAACAACTCTGTTACAGTGATCATGTTTACGTCATAAGTCTCAGCCGTTAAAGCGACAGCCACAGTCATCTGAAACGTCACTTCACGTGACGCTTCAGAGAAAAAGATCAGAATCAGAACCATTTATTGCCATGTATGTTTTCACATACACAGAATTTGTCTTTGCGGGAGGGTGCATAACATTTACCATTTAACAATACACATAAAACACAGTGCAGTAAATGGGAGCATGAAGATTTACAATTGGATCTACAGTAGAATATACACTTAAGTTAAAAGGCACTTTGCAGAACGGTTCTTTACTGGAGCTTCCACCTCTGATGCCATGGCCCGGCCTCTTTTAGTCACAGCATCTAAGTGTGAATAAAACAACATAACACATGTTCTCACGAACAAGATAATTTTTTATGCTTTTTAATGCAAACTGGCCTCCTATTTGAATTCAAAGTGCATGTGGTGAGCATTGCAAAATGTTCCAAAAGAAAAGATACTTACTTTCCAGATTATTTATGAACTGTGATGTTAAAGATATTGGTAGTGGTATTGATTGGTATTATTGAATAAAAACACAACACTTAACTTTAATAAGTAGAGTTGGAAAAAAAATATTGAACGTAACTAAGCACATTTACTCAAGTATAGTATTTAAGTAGGCTACAATTTAGCAATACTTTTATTTTACCAGTAATTATATTGTATGGTACTGTATACTTCTACTCCACAACATCTCAGCAGTTAATATTTTTGCACTTTTGCTCCTACATTTATGTCATAGATTTAGTTACTTTGCAGATCCAATTATTACTACTAAATATAATCAACT
This sequence comes from Myoxocephalus aenaeus, assembly GCA_038501785.1. NCBI lineage: Eukaryota > Metazoa > Chordata > Actinopteri > Perciformes > Cottidae > Myoxocephalus > Myoxocephalus aenaeus. The sequence goes on from JBAMJR010000087.1 coordinate 492,524, forward strand.
AATATATTGATGAATGATTATAGATAAATCTACCCAGCAGTACATGGAGTCATAAAAACAAGCTCCACTTTTTCCAGTCATAACATTCAAGTGATGAACACAGTAATGCACCAATAATTATAGTTCAATAATATTCTGAAACGGGCCATTCTGTATGAAGAGTACTTTTACTTGTTTACTTTTAGTTTAGGATGATGCTAATTATTTTGTACTTTTAATTGAGTAATATTTTAAATGCAGGACTTTTTACTTGTAACTGTTTTTATACTGTAGGGCTGAATATCTGATATCAGACAACAATTATTGTGTCGATATGTAGAGAACATTTAAATAATAATGATAATGCCATCAGTTTGTTTATTTATTTGAAAATGAATGACACTCAAAATATAAATGTAGGGACGAGGAGAGATAATTTATGAAGTCAACTATGTCATTGCACTGATGTCATTTTGGACTTTAAAGTTGATGTAGACGCAGCGACCCCTCTCTGTCCAGACCATGTGGTGCTTTGTTCTGTTACTAAATGTTGTACGGAAGTTGTACGTCTTCATCTCGTCTGTCTACGTTAGAATACAAGTACAGTCGCCAGATTCTGTTAATCATCGGCAGGACCAAGCTACACAACACTCTGGACACAAGCAGAAACAATCAAGGAGCTCGGATTACAACGTCGGTGTGAGAGGAAGCAGAAGAGGGGAAAGCGCGGAGGTATCTGAGTTAGGCTAGCGCCTAGTCCAACTCGTCCAGCCATACCATCGATCATCATGGTTAATGTGCGATACTTGGACAATAAAATGCATCACATAAGACTGCTGCGGACGGAACAGCGAGACCTGAGGAACTGCTGTGTGCTTCTTTTCATGGAAACATGGCTAAACGACAACATCTCGACTCCGCTGTGCAACTGGAGCAGCTAACATGCTACCGAGCAGACAGAGCCCTTGCTGAAGGAGGAAAGACTCATGGCGGCGGGGTATGTGTTTACCTCCGGGATGCATGGTGTCGGGACATTGTTGTGGTTTGTAAACACTGCTCAACACTGGCAGAGTTTAGGACCCTTTGTTTATGATCCGTCCTTTTTATCTGCCGAGGGAATTTACGGAGATTCTCCTAGTCGCTGTTTACATCCCTCATCCCCGACAACCGTGACAGAAATGCGGCACTTTGTGAACTGTATCAGGCCATCAGTGACGGCTCACCCAGACGGCTTCACCATCTTTGCTGGAGATTTCAACCATGCTAACCTTAAGACTGTCCTTCCCAAACTACATCAGCATGTTGATTTCCCAACAAGAGGGGACAACATTTTGGATCTGGTCTACACTACTCACAAAGGAGCGTACAATGCCTCACCCCTCCCCCACATAGGACTCTCTGAACACATCACGGTAACAACAGACGACTTTGACTCAGCAGAGACTGATGGTACGACACGCTCCGAGCTAGTAAACATGCTTTGTGGGGATTGGTTAAGTCTGGTTGAAGGGTGACTTTTGTTTCAACGATTCAATCAACATTTTAAAAGGTTTTCTTTACGACATTCTGAGCATTAATTAAGCAGCAAACAACTATTACCGCTGAAGATATAGAGGAGTGATGGAGAATGAAGTCTCTCTCCCGCTCTGTGTGTTTCTATTAGTGTCTCTGATTTATTTACATGGCCGTGCGCCACAATAGAGTGCTGCAGGGATGACGTAGTTTTGAATTCAGCGTCTCACTGGTTCCCTAAACAAAGGGCCGATGGGATTTTTCCACAGCGCCGCCGCCGCTGCCATGTTGAGAGCCGTGCAGAGGGAACCGATATACTCCGACTTTAGAATTTCACACCGAGACGCGTTGCAACAGGCTTTAAAAACACTCTTTGGAAAAACAAGTCGGGAAACACAGCTGATGCTGAGCTTTGGGTGAGAACTCAACCAGGTGTTAAAATTTAAATAAAGGGTGGAAATAGATTCAATGCAGACATCAAAATAAATTTAAGTTTTCACCGTATTTACCCCGAGTTCCTCCTGAACCATAACGAAATAGCTGAAGTACATTTTGTTCTTTGACTCCAGAAATGTAGCAGCATTGGCCAACATGATTTGAGTAACACAAATTAAACTTGCATAAGTTTCTTTTTGTGTAGATTTAAAAACATATATGCATGTTAAATGGAGATGTATTTGTACAGAGAATTTAGTTTGTTTTTAGTTTCCTCCATCAAAGACACACAGTATGTTGTCATTGTTTTTAATGAAGAATCAACAGCTGTAAAACAACTAAAAAACACTTTGCTTCAATCTCATTTACAAACAAATTACATTTTAAACAATTTACATGTTTTTTTTAAATAAACACAAGAGAAAGAGAACAACAAGAAATTACAACTGGAAGAAACTAATTATCTCCTGTGTGAACTCTCTTGTGTCTCTTCAGATGTGCCTGTGTTGTGAATCTTTTCCCACAAACATCACAACCAAATGGTTTCTCTCCTGTGTGGATATTCATGTGCATCTTCAGACTTCCCTCTACTGTAAATCTTTTCCTACAAACATCACAACTGAATGGTTTCTCTCCTGTGTGGACTCTCATGTGTCTCTTCAGACTTCCCTGTACTGTAAATCCTCTCCCACAAACATCACAACTGAATGGTTTCTCTCCAGTGTGGATTCTCATGTGTGTCTTCAGCTGGCCCTGTTGTGTAAATCTTTTCCCACAAACATCACAACTGAATGGTTTCTCTCCTGTGTGGACTCTCATATGTGACTTCAGAGTTCCCTTTTCTGTAAATCTATTCCCACAAACATCACAACCAAATGGTTTCTCTCCTGAGTGGACTCTTGTGTGTCTCTTCAGACTTTTCTGTTCTGTAAATTTATTCCCACAAACATCACAACAAAATGGTTTCTCTCCTGTATGGACCCTTATGTGTGTCTTCAGATGGTCCTGTCTTATGAATCTTTTCCCACAGTCATCACAACCAAATGGTTTCTCTCCTGTGTGGATATTCATGTGCATCTTCAGACTTCCCTGTCTTGTAAATCTTTCCCCACAAACATCACAATTGAATGGCTTCTCTCCTGTGTGGACTCTCATGTGTCTCTTCAGACTTTTCTGTTCTGTAAATCTTTTCCTACAAACATCACAACTGAATGTTTTCTCTCTTGTGAGAACTCTTCGCTGTGATTCTTTCTTTTGCTTCACTCTAAAACATTTCTTTCTAACCAAACAGCTGGAGGACATTTTCCCAAAATGACACATCATGTGTCTCTGCAGAAACCCCATGTAGTAAAACGGTTTACTACACTTGAAGAAGCTGAAGGATTTGTTGCCTGTGTTACCTCCCACATGACTTACAAGGGCTTCCTTATATTTCAGGGCATGTGCAGCAGACTCAGGTGCCCTGGTCTCCTTCCAAACATTGTCCTTGTCTTCCATTTCAGGTCCAGAATCTGACAAAGGTTCTTGCCAATCACAATTAATGACTTCAGTCTCAGAAGATAGGAACTTGCTGATATCGGCCTCCTCCAGCACATTAAGCTGCTCTCTCTCTCGACGGGTCCAGAGATCCTCCTTTTCCTCTTTTATGTGGAGGGGCTCCAGGTCCTCCTGGTCCAGGTGCAGGAACTCAGGGGGGACACCTGCTTTAATCTCCAACAGCTGCTGGACATCTGCAGGGAGCACATTATGGACAACGATGACTTCATACTATTATCAGCTTTCATTAGTGGAGACATTAAAATTTGTCATTTGTGATTTTGGGATACAAAAGATAAATTGAAATAGATTTGTGTCCGACTTGATCCCGACTTTATGACGTCATGCACACGTGGTCAATGACAACCTAATAATAAAGCTTATTTATATAACACATTTTAAAAGCGAGCAGCAAAGTGTTTCACAGGAAGACAAAAATAACAAAGAATAGCATACAAAGCAGATACACAGACATTTCTACATAAATATATTTACAAAAACATGAATAAATCCGAATGAGTTCTGCAAACTACAAGTAGCTTACAGATCAGATCTAACAGGAAGTCACTGTTTCTGTGACTTCCTGTCACTAGTAGTACTGTGAGGTATTACTTTCTAGTACTGTGAGGAAAGCTGAGCGCAGGTGGCGAAAAACTAATCTCCAGCTTCACTGTGGTATCTATAAAGAGAGACTTCACAATTATAATTTGGAACTTAGAAATGCAAGAAAGTCCTCGGTAACTGCTACGCTCCAATCCACCTGGGCATGCAATCAATTTGCCTCCTATTTTGCTGATAAAATTCAGAAAATTAGACAAGCAGTCGGTGGCTCCACACCAACCACCGGATATGTGTTGTCCCCATCTTTAAATAACATCCAATCAAATATCATGACAGAATTTCACTCAATTAACCAAAGAAGCCTAGAAGACATTATACAACATCTGAAAACATCCTCCTGCTGCTTGGATATTCTACCAACACACTTTTACAAAAGTATTTCACGCTGATCTTTTACAAATTGTAAACACATCCCTTCTTTCAGGTGTCTTCCCACAAGGCCTAAAAACTGCAGTTATTAAACCACTTCTAAAGAAGGCTAGTTTAGACCCCGAAATATTGAAAAACTATAGGCCAATATCAAACCTCCCATTCTTAAGTAAAATAATGGAAAAAGTGGTTTTTCAACAGCTGAACAACTTCTTAGCCGAAAGTAACTGTTTCGATGTCTTCCAGTCCGGTTTTCGTCAGCACCACACTACTGAAACTGCTCTTGTTAAGGTTGTCAACGACATCCACTTAAACAGAACAGTGGCAGAACTTCTGTCTTAGTATTACTGGATCTCAGTGCTGCTTTCAACACGGTCGATCATGACATACTACTAGACAGACTGAAGGTCTAGGTAGGACTCTCTGGAGCAGCACTTAACTGGTTTGAATCCTACTTGAAGGACCGACAATAGTTTGTGTCAGTAGCTAATTACACATCAGAGCTGACTAGGATGACATGTGGTGTTCCCCAAGGCTCAATACTGGGGCCTCTTCTGGTCAACATCTACATGCCTCCTCTGGTTCAGATTATGAAAAACAACAAAGTGTGTTATCATAATTATGCAGATGACAAACAAATCTACATAACTATATCACCAGGGGACTATAGTCCCATACAAGGGCTGGCTAAATGCATTGAAGAAATCAATAACTGGATGCGCCATCATTTTCTTCAATTAAATAAAGATAAAACAGAAGTGATTGTTTTTGGTCCCAAGGACGAACAATTGAAAGTGAGCGCTCAGCTTCAATCACTGATGTTAAAAACCTCAAACCAAGCCAGAAATCTAGGTGTAGTTATGGATTCAGACCTCAACCTGAACAGCCATATCAAGACAATTACAAAATCAGCCTACTATCACCTGAAGAATATATCAAGAGTTAGAGGACTTATTTCTCAACAGGATTTGGAGAAACTTGTCCATGCATTTATCTTCAGTAGACTTGACTACTGTAACGGTGTGTTCACAGGTCTCTTTAAAAGTTAATCAGAAATCATCCTCCTGTCTCCCAGCACCTCCACCGTATCCAGTGGACACCCCAGCAATCTCAAAGTCCATTCCCTGGATGTTCACTGGTTCTGGAGGAGAGTGTTTACACCGTCGGAAGTCCACCAGCAGCTCTTTGGTTTTACCAGAGTTGATCTGGCACCACCCTATAAAGTCCTGGTTCAGTTCCCTGTATTCCCTTTCATCACCGGCGGAAATAAAGCCGACGATTGCAGAGTGAGAGAACTTTTGCAGGTGGCAGTTAGCAGAGTTGTGTTTAAAGTCTGAAGTGTATAGAAGAGGAATGGTCATAGAGTGCAGTGTATGGGGAATGTGGAGGAGGAGGGACAATCCACAGGGGGTGAGGACGATGGGGGCTGCAGCAGTTGGGATCAGATATGTTAAAGCAGCGGTCCCCAACCTTTTTTGAGCCACGGACCGGTTTTGTGTCGGACAATATTTTCACGGACCGGCCTTCATGGTGTGGGCGAAAAATATGATGTAATAAATATGACGTAAATGATACGACCGGCATAAAGACAATTATAAAGTGCATACAGATACAACTCACCATTACACCGAATTAGTGGGAGCCCTGAGCTTGTTTCTCTGCTACGAGCCGTCCCATCTCAGGGTGACGGGAGAAAAAGGCCAACGTGTGTTTATGTCCAGTCTACTGACTCTACTCCGTAACTTAAACCTTTATGTGCACTCTGTAACTTCATTAAAACCCGCTTCACAAAGACAGGATGTTGAAATGGAGGCAGGGTTTCAGAGCTTTTTTGGCGATCTCAGTATATTCTGCCTTGATTTTAATCCAGAACACCGAGTTTTAAGTTAAATTTTTGGGGAAACGTATCAGACGGTTGTATCCGTTTATTTATCAAAATTTTAAAAAAATCCGAATTTTTTAATAAATTATTTCTCTGCGGCCCGGTACTAAGGGACCCACGGACCGGTACCGGGCCGCGGCCCAGGGGTTGGGGACCACTGAGTAAAAGAATTAGTTCAGATCATTCCCACACTTTTGGTCCCCCACAGGAGAGACAGCGAGTGCGATTACTGGCAGCGTTGAGTCTGTGGCGTCAGTCAGGTGTCAGGACAGCGGCGAGCGAACGTCACTCGTTCAACACCCCTGGCATGTTAGTTTAAATGTATTTTTCCGTCTCTCATTGACACGGAATGAAACATGTGCAATTGTTGAATAAAGAATACAATTTAAAAAAGAAGAAGCTGCCAAGATGAGTGGGTGGAGCCACATTTCCTGGGAACACCCATTGTTGTTACGACAGGTGAGCTGCCGTAAATCGGTTTCATGATCATCGTATGGATTTTAGTTCAGTCAAGGAGGAGCTGCGTTTCTTTTTCTTTTATCAATACCTAAGTGACCATGAGCGGTAGATGTGAGTCCCAGTTCTTGTATTCTTAGAAAAGTCCACCTATTTTTCACACGTCACCTCAAGGTGCAGCCCAGAGATTGGAGGAGACCTCGCTCTGTTCCTCCTTGTCGTTCCCGTTATCTGTTGGGTTTTGATGAGTTACTCATTCTCGCATCTGCAACATTCCTCAGGCAATGTGTGCTCGTTATCTCTTGCAGTGAACCCTTAGCCCTGAGTTCAGGTTCCCTACAGTCCTTATCTTATTTGCTGGTGGCGTGATGTTTCTGCTTTGTTCCACAGTTCAGTAATTTTCTTTTTGATTTGACATTCCAACATGAAAACATATTGTAATACATATTAACAATCTCTAGGAGCGCTTTTAAGCATAGTTTTCTCACAGAATCCATATACTCATATACAAATAATGCATTTAAACATATTCCTCCTGATTATTATTAAAATGAATCAGTAGGAACCAACAGGCTTGGATCTGAGTGACACAGATACAGAAGTAAGATTGTGTGAAGAGAGACACACAGCTGGTTTTGATACTGAAGACAAAATCACAATAATTATTATTTTATTTAACCTTTTTTTTTACCATTTTACCCTCAGGGGTCAGCAGTCAGTACCTCTTCATGTCTGAAGGACAGCAGCTCTCTCCCTTTAGCTTTTCAATAATCATTCAACTTTTTATATAATGCTTAAAATGCAGACATGAAAGCTGCTTTCTGTTCTGTTTGTTTATTCACACCTCGTTTTAAAAAGGCCGTGATCACAGAGGATGAGCTCAGCATGATGCAAATGCACTGTAATCATAATGTGAGCACATGCTGCAGAGCCCACATTGTTTCTTACAGAGTGGCAAGAGACAAAATGAACTTCTCCCATGATTTTTCTGAACAAACTAATAAACATAATATCTTCATCGTAGAGGTTGAAACAGCGTCCACACCTTCAGCATCATAAACTGGGAACGGTTTGATTTGATGTTCACCAAAAGTGGATCCACAATTAATCCAAAAGCATCTATTCAGATGTGAGTCTGGCTCTGTGCGTCTCCCTCCACGCCTCAGAGCCCTCAGACACGGAGAAGATGGACAAGAACCAGAAGAGGTCACGTGGTCAATCTGTGCTTCAGAGTGTTATATGGAGAGAGAGGGAGTGAAAGAAGAGGAGGAGGGAGAACAGAGAGGCCCTGCATACCAGATCCACCCTCCCTAAAGAGAGATATTCTCTCTCTGTGGATCATGAATTCAAGGAGTGTGAGGATCTTTATCAGGAAATGAGAATAAAAAAAGAAGTAAATTGATTGACCCTCAATCTGAGTCTCTGCCTGTTAAAATGATAGAGGAGGTGTCGGAACACAGCTGACTCCTGAATACAGATTCCCACTAAAAGCAGCTCCATGAAACAGGAACTCAAACAAACTGTTACATGTGTCCATGTTACAGAATGTTACATGTGTCCATGTTAAAGGCTACACAGACTACGGGAGACACGTTGAACATGGCAAAGTACCTTTCAGGCAGACACCCCGCACTTTTCAAAGAGTTCAACAGGTAATGTGATTATAAACATGAAAACCCCCAAGCTCACCATATACAGCTGAGTAGCCTCAGCCTAGTTTGATGACCAGCCTATATGATCATGAGATCAGAATGCACACAAAAGTTCCAAATGAAACACAATTGATGCAAACTGGCGACATGAGGGTGGATCTTGAGCTAATTATGTTTAGTTAAGGAAAAATAACTTCCGTGAATTGAGATACAATATGAAGTGAAAATATCAAACTCACTAAATAGTAAATAGTTGTAATAAGTGCATAAACAAGTGCAATAGTTGCAACAAGTGTGAATATTCACAGTTCTGCCAGACAGCATAGAGACTGGCTGTCTCATTGTTCCCATAGTGTAATTGTATTGTATTGGTGAAAGGTATGTGGTGGCATGTTTTTCATTGTTTTTTAATAAAGAGGAGAAATTACCCTTTAATTATGTGTCCATCTTTAATGTACCCATTGAAGAGATATAGAGCTTTAACCAAGTTCCATTACAAAGTTCATGACGAGGCCAAGTTGAAAAGTTCAAACTTGCGAAACTGCTTATGCGCGCAAGTATTAACCGCTGACAATTGCAAATCATTGGAAAGAATACATGTTCTAAGAAGTCAAGACACAGATGTGTCCTGTTATGCGAGACGTATAGGGCAAAATGTTTCCTGTTATTGCTAAAACATGCTTTGCAGTGTGAAGAATTATAATGTACAGGGGTCACAGCTCAATGTTATGTTTAGTTACCATGGTTACGGGCAAAACAGCACACACATAGAGCCTTCAGTAAGCATACACCACAGATTAAAGGAAGAAGCAACACATAGAGATTTTAACACACACCCACGTGACTCCCTGTCCAGACTCTCTGTCTAGAACGTATGTCTTTGGACCACTCCCACAAGAAATGTATTAGTAAAGTAAGGAATAAGCACGAAAGAGGAAGTAGAAAGGGCATTGGAGTCAGATAAAGAGGAAGTAGAAAGGGCATTGGAGTCAGATAAAGAGAAAGTCAGAAGAGAATAAATACGCCCGGCTCTCGACGATCGGAGCTCTCTCTTCCTGAGACGTGCTGACTGTGAGGAGACAGACAGACAGGGGAGCTGAGTCCAAGGCCTTGAAGGTATGCATTTCATGTATGTAATTGCTAAATAAATAACCTAATTGTACTATAATCTGTTCTGTCAATTCTTGAACACTTGAGGAACATCCTGTAGACGCACTTTCCTCTTCACCATCCCACATAGCTTTAGTTTTTTTCATCTCAAACACACGTCTGTAAAATGATGTAACTCTACAATGTCTCATACTTATGGAAATAACTATGTAGTCATCTGGTCAGATACGGACAATAGGCCTACATAGCCGTGTATAATCAATGCTATGATGGCACCATGTAGTGTTCATGAATATCTTGCTGTAGGATAATACTAATATTAATGCCATTTGTTAAGAGTTAAAAAAGCTGGACAGGAACAAGCTGGTAAAAAAGAGAACCATACAGACGTTTTATTTATTACTATTATAGATGAATATATCAGTTGTATCGCATTCCATATCGTATCAAAAGTATCGGTATCGTGATACTTATGGCAGGTATCGTATCGAAGTCATAATTTTGGTATCGTGACAACCCTAGCTTGTACACTGTTTCCTCCCAGAATGGCCTTCTGTCTGTCCTTCTGTGTCCTTCTTTGTGTTTGTGGAGACAGGAAAGTGGCCTTTAGTGGGGGGTTTAGGTGGGCCAGCCAGTGGCATAACTCTCAGAAAGTATACTAATAGTATTATTTACAACCCCAACATATTATTTACAAAGAAAACGCCACTGAAAGGCCACAGAAAGTCTCTCCCCTAATGGACCGCAATGTGCCGCATGGCAATGGAAAGCTACGCTTCTTAGCGTTCAGAATCCGTTGGAATTATGTCGATGGCGTATATATATATATATATTTGAAGAGTTACGGTAACTTTAGTTTTTGCATCCTGTTTGCATGTTACTTCTTGTCGCCGGCGATGGGGTCCGTGTGGTGGATATTTATCATAAGTGCTTTATTCTTAAATGTGTAGCCATCTTGACTCAGTCTAATCAGCGCCATCCGTTTGAAGCAATAACAGGTGGATTTCTGTATTGTTTTTGGATTCCTTTCCTTTTGTTTTCTCCTTTTCTCTCTCACTCTTGCCTCTCAGGGCCGCAGCCTTCTGGGGGGAAGGAGGACACTGCGAGGAGGAGCAGGGGGGAAAGGGCAAACATTTCAATAATAATTGTTGATGTATAAAACTCATGTTGAACTATTTTTCTGGGTCAGACCTCCAAACCGTCTGTGGTGACGAGCTCTGTCCATTCAATTGAATTATTCCAAGTTTCTGTTTAATAAATGCTTATAAACATTTCAGTGTTTCACATCGCATTTGTTTTCTCTAAAGGAGATTGATAAGGTTAATTAATTTCCATTACAGTCCGAACTAGAAGGTTTTTATTAAGCTTTACTATTATGTGTTTCATGATTGGGTTTTCATACTTTATAAATTATGGATTCCCTATTTGATAAATTAAGTAATATATCATACTTATAGATAATTAATTAATAAGATAAATTCTAAAGTATTAGTAAATGATTACAAAAATATTTAAATGTCAATTATTCATGCATTTATTTATACATATAATGATTTAGATATGCACTAATGGTTAGGGACTATGTTAGCATGTCCTTTATACACATGTTTTTAGTCGTTAGTTAAGTATTAGTTCAGTATGTTCTGTGACCTTATCTAAAGGGAGGACTATCTATGCTTTACAAAGCATTAATAAATGTCATTTAAAGGCCAGCAGTGCCTCAACGCTAACAAAAGTCTCAGTTATCTTCTCAACAGAAAAGGAAAATAGACACAACACAAAGTGATAAATATCTGCCTCTAATTCTCCCCATGATTACTCTCAACTGATTGGAGGGTGTCACCTTTAAATGAACCAATCAGATGCTGCACCGTGTCCTGAAGCCTGTTTCAGGATAGAGTCCAGTCCCAAAGACTTTGCACTATTCAAATGTTATGCATAGGAAACAAATGTATTGTTGAATTCGAAACAAGTCTCTCCTGATTGAACTACAATTAATGACCTGAAAACGGACTCAGATGAGACATAAACCCGTAAAACGAGCCTGAACACCGGGAACAAGAAGTAAAAAGCACAAACCTGATCTGTGGAGCTCATGTTCTCTTAGACGAGAAACTGTCTCCTCATAATCTTCTATTAATCCGTCCAACTCCCCAAAAGACTCTTCAACGACCGCGTGGACTTCCTGCTTCACCAACAGTCTCAACATTTCTGCTTCAGACATGGAGACAAACTCAGGAGGAGACGAGAGACGAGACGGTCCACAGGATGGATCTCCTCACAACGCATGCGCAGTAAATGTGAGTCCGACTGGATCCCGCCCTGCTCTGACGTCATGAACACGTGGTCAACAATGAGAGCAAGAGACATGAAGAGTTACTGTCTGCTGACCCCTGGTGGTGAAAACAGGTCAGTGCACCAGAGTGTAAAAGCTCAGTAGTTGGTGCTTCTCCATCAGTAGTGCAGCCTGGATTATGGCCTCCACCTCCTCCCAGAGAGGATAACCCAAATATTATACATGTTGAATAGTTTTTAACCTGTAATAATAAACTGAATTTTTTTCAAAACAGAATTAAATCTAAATAAATAATATATTTACTTGTTTTTGTCAGCTTCAATAACAAAACGAAATGTTTGCTCAATAAATAAATATAAATCCTCTGATTTCATGTGTTTTCATGTTCCATCTTTAATCCTTAATGTTTCTGAGTACATGTAATTCACCAGGCTGAACACACACGTGCCGTCCTCTTTGTTTACCTTTCTTACGACTCCATGCTTCCGCTGGTTAACTCGTGTTTACCTGCACAGTGCAATGAATTGTGGGTAATTGGAAGCCTCTGCAAGGGAAAAGTGCAGTTAGATATAACAGATATTCTGCAAAATAAGTGATATCAAGTACTATTTCAGTATCTTAGAAAAACTAATATTATTGAAAAAATATGAGTCCTTGGGTTGTTTGGTTGTTTTGTTAAATGTATATGTATAATATTATTATTTATTTTTGTAGAAGTACTAGAGATCCTGATTCACACTCCATACCAGTTGGTGGCGGTAATGCACCAAACAGTTGTTTGCTCACCGCCAATAAACCTCAAAGAAGAAGAAGAAGAAGAAGAAGAAGAAGAAGCAGCAGCTTCTCTCCTCCAGCTCTGTGTCTACCAGGTGAAGCAGCTGCAGCCGGATGGAGAGCTCAGTGGAGCCATAGAGAGACACGCGGACCCGCTGTGAGCTTTAAAGGAATTGTCCGGTAAAGTCCTGAGAAGCTAGCGAGTGTTAGCCACCTAGCATGTAGCTCGGTCATGTAGCGATAGCAGCGATCAACACAGGAACAGAGACTTGGGCTGCACCTGGATTACTCGACACAAGCTTCAAGCCTCGACACGAAAGGACACATCACGAGCTGTTTGACAGATTAACAGCAGATCACGAGGAGGACGTTTCTCGTTTCAGAGAAAATGAGCGACGAGCCAAACTACTGGAGGCTGAACCCTCGAGTTCAGCTCCACAGATCAGGTTTGTGCTTTTTACTTCTTGTTCCCGGTGTTCATGCTCGTTTTACGGGTTTAACCCTTGTATGGTGTTCGGGTCTGTGGGACCCGTTTTCATTTTTCATCAAAACAAAAATAATATGATTCATTATTTTTTCAAACTCAGACTTATTGGCCTTGGCTCATTTTCTGCGAAGAACATATATCAGACAAAATTTTCATCGACCGCACACCGTAACCCCCCCTACACATTTACATTACATACAGGGGGTTCGGGTCCACTGGACCCGGACTGATAACAGTGTGGAAATTGTAGGTCCTGTGTACCTTCAGTCTGTCCTCCTCGTGTGTGTGTGTGTGTGTGTGTGTGTGTGTGTGTGTGTGTGTGTGTGTGTGTGTCTGCTGTAAATCTGTGCGTGTGTGTGCGCGCGCCGTTCCCACACAAGTTTGCAACATTGATGCAAATTCAAGCACTTACACCTGCCTGCTCTCACATTCCCACACTTTTTACCCTCTGTGTGTGTGTGTGTGTGTGTGTGTGTGTGTGTGTGTGTGTGTGTGTGTTCACGCGCCTGTGCGTGTGTGTGTGTTTGTGGGCCTGCTGTAAATCAGTGTGTGTGTATGCACGCGCTGCGCGCCGTTCCCACACAAGTTTGCAATATTGATGCAAAATTCAAACACCTGCACCTGCCTGCTCTCACATCCCCCCTCTGTCTCACGGGAACCAATCCTTATTTTCTAACCCAACTGAAAGTTTGGGGTGCGACACTATAAATATAGCTTTGTCAGTGTGGTTCCTTATCACAACTGATCAAGATGGCCAAAAGATTCTCTGCTGAGAGGGCCTTGGAATTGATTTTTGAAGAGAGAGAAGATGGTGATGAGGTAGATGAAGAAGTGTCAAAATATGAGGATCATATTTCTGAAAATTCAGAGTCTGAATGAGATTGAGCATCAGCCAAAAAGAAGACGAGCCACAGGACCAGCCCATCAGCAGCCAGCCACAGCCCTATGTTGTGCTATGTAAAATTACCTCATTACTAATGAAATTCAAATAAATAAAAGTCAATAGTTAGGAACAACCTTGCTTCATTTGTAAATTTGTTGAATTTTGTCCACTCATCTTGATTATAATTGATTTTATCAACAAAAAACAAAAAAACGAGTAGCACTTTAATTCTTAAATGTGTTATAACAAAGTTAAAGGGCAAATATTAACCATATTTGTTGTTTATATTGCTTCTAATTGGGATGAAGAAAACATCTGTTGAGTATTTTAACATAAAATTGTTTGATTGTGTTGAATTAAAAACCCCAAAATACAGCGGGTCCAACAGACTCACAACACCTGCTGAGTAACAAAAAAATGAACACCATACAAAGGTTAAGTCGGGGTCAAAATGGCGGCGCAGAACAATGTCCAGTTAAAGCGAGGAGCGATGAATTAAAAAAAAAGAGACATGTCTCTTTAATTGTATCCCTGGCTGCGGTTGAATAGTCAGAAGGTTCCTAGTGAAATGTGTCCGGCATGATGAGAGCTGTTCGACTTCTCTAAATGCAAAGGAAAGGCGCTTCAATGCTTCCTTTATTAGCTCCTTTAGCATAGGAAACACTGGACCGTCCTTTACGAAAAGAAAGGAGATAATTCTGTCCCACAATTCCTTGCGGGAGCAACATTTAAAGTAACATATCATTCAGCCGTTCACGAGAACAAACTATCATGAAGACAAACGCAGATCATGTAAATAACCGTTAGCATAACTTGAAACCGGCCCTGCGCTTGTAAGCCGAACGCATTATAAATACCACAAACTGTGTATAAATACATGCGTGTTTGGGTTCATAACACCATCCGTAGCCGCACACAGCTCGCCCAGCGTTTCTGAGATCAGAGTGAGACACGGAAAAAAAAGAGTTGTGCTCTTCGGAAATAGAAGATCTTTGTGTCGAGTCTTGGCCAATCAGCGTTAAGATGTCTACAGCGGCTTCATTTCCCTCCCACCAGTTTTTTAATAGCAAGCTATCACGTTAGCTAACGTTGTTGATAGAGACAGCGAGTGAGATTACTGGCAGCGGCGAGTCCGTGGCAGCGTGACGTCAGCCAGGAGAGCGGCGAGTCAGCGGCTCTGGCAGCTCTACCTACCGACACCTGACTACATATAAGGAGAGGACAATGGAGATTTATCCAACTTGTATTTTAATTAAAAAACAAGTGGCCGAAATGAGTTTCCTCCGTAGGGTGGCCGGGCTCCTGTTTATATTTAAGGGTTTAAGATCTACGTGTAGAAAAAAGTATATTCTCCAGTTAATTATAATCTATATAGTTATATATATATAATGTGTGTGTATGTATATATGTGTGTGTGTGTATATATATATATATATATATATATATATATATATATATATATATATATATATATATATATATATATATATATATTAGTATAAAGTGTGTGTATATATATATTAGTTATAGTTATGCGGTTATAATCACTGTCACACTCGAGAGGTGTGCATGTTCAGGTTTACCTGGTGGAAAGATTATTCCAGTGTTCTAGACTAACAGTGACGTCTCCTCAAAGTAAAGTGGTATAACATGACATAATATGGTTAAAATAAAAAGGCTGGTACATTATACATATTATGGCATATACGTGCCATATATTATATACGTGTAATATATGTATATATTATACGTATATTATGGCATATACGTGTAATATTATGAAGTGAAATGTAGTAGTAGTAGTAGCAAAACAATATTCTTAGAAATCTTAAGTATATTAAGATTTCTTAGAAGTATATTAAGATTTCTTAGAAATCTTAATATACTTATACTTATTTTTCAAAGAAAAGCACATTTTTTCAATGAAGATAACATTAAATTAATCAGAAATGACTATTCTAGGTGGAAACGTCTTTTTTAGGTGTATAGAGCCCCATTTCCAGCAACTATCACTCCAGTGTTCTAATGGTACATTGTGTTTGCTCATCGCATAGAAGACTAATGGATGATTAGAAAACCCTTGAAAACCCTTGTGCAATTATGTTAGCACAGCTTAAAACAGTTCTGCTGGTGAGAGAAGCTATAAAACTGGCCTTCCTTTGAGCTAGTTGAGTATCTGGAGCATCACATTTGTGGGTTCTATTATCCTTTCAAAATGGCCAGAAAAAGAGAACTTTCATGTGAAACTCACCAGTCTGTTCTTGTTCTTAGAAATGAAGGCTATTCCATGCAGGAAATTGCGAAGAAACTGAAAATTTGTCTGGGTGACCCCAAACTTTTGAACTGTAGTGTGTATGTATGTATATATATATATATTTATATATTTATATATATATATATATATATATATATATATATATATATACACACACACACACACACACACACACACACACACACACACACACACACACACACACACACATATATATATATATATATATATATATATATATATATATATATATATATATATATATATATATATATATATATATATATATATATATATATATATATATATATGTGTATATATATGTGTGTGTGTGTATATATGTATATATATATGTGTATATATATGTGTGTGTATGTATATATATATATATATATATTTGTACACTTGGGTATTGCCAAAAGAAGAAATAAAACCCATAATGATCATAGTTTGTCAGCTTCTCGACGAGTGATGCTGTTCGGCACTGACTCGCCCGCCACTACGCGCGCGCCCCCCCTGTTGGTGTCACCTTTTTCACCCCTCATGAGTTTGCAGGTCTGCTTAATCATTCACAGCAAACGCGTTGTGAATATTCCAACATTTTTGTAACATTGTTGCCGTGAACGCAGCTTAACTCCGCCCCACTGCGAGACATAAGCGCCGCAAATATATCAGACAAGTTAAATGTGTCAGTGTTGGGAAAATGTATCGGCAAATTTTAAGTGCTTCATCACCCAAATCAATCAGATTATATTTACGAATAAATATATACTTATGAGGATATATGTACTGTATGCGCGTATGAATCATGTACTATATGTATATACATGTATGTGTATATTTCTATATAACTAGGAGTTTGAATATGTGTATGGGCGGATCAGTATATATGTATTATTCATAATCAGAAATTCAATCAATTGAAGCAGTGAAAATAAATTGTCTGTGATTCTCTGTATTCTTATCATGAGTCCACCTTAATCATGTTCTACAATAATGATATGTATGGTGTACTAATAACACTGTCATATAATTATGAGTGCTTTCAACACATCCATAAGTTTCTTAAGCGCTAAATAAACTTAAGAACAGCGCGGCATGCAGCGGGTGAGAGTCTCTGTCTGTGAGACGGGCAATCGGCTGCTCCTGTGGTGATCAGTGTCCGCGGCTCGAGAAGCTCTCGTAAATAAATGATTCCTTGTCGGCAGAATCTATAGCGCCGCGTACAGGAAGTCATGAGGATGTGAGGACGGATCTTGGCGATCTCAAAGAATTCTGTCCCAATAAAACTAATATAACTAATACCGCTCCTTCATCAATGAGGAAGTGAGCTGCCTTTTTTGTCCGGTGGGAGTGGCCAGCTTATCCACTGAATTTCAGTAAGCCTGCCCTGGAGCAGGTTTATATTTTTGGCTGTGTTGCTATGGTGATTTATCTAAGCTTGCTTCAAGAAACCGAATAAATCAGACCTACGTCATCTTATCCTGACAATTAGCCCGCTAACTCAGTAAGCCAGGTACGAGAAACAGGGCCCAGCTCTAGCTTGAGACCTTCTCAGACGCCAGCTTGCTGTTTGTTAAGCTTCTCAACTCAACAAACATTGGAGCAACTAGCACTATTCAAAATTATGATTTAATTTCTCGCCTCAAACATTCTCAGAAGTGAATTTAATGACGAAATAACATGCAAATGTTATTTAAAAGCGTAAGATATATTCCATAGTTTAAATACTTACTGATCTTTAATGTTTTAATATCATCACTATCAATCTAAAGATTAGTATCGTTGTATGACGTGTGTGTGGCATCTGCCTACCTCGTTTAAAATCAATATTTCCATATTTATTTGAGCGCCCTTTGCACTCTGCACCAATTCACTACTGTACTGCTGTTTACAAATGCCATTGTTATTATTATGTATTTCTGTGTTTGTACATTAAGAGCAACAAATATAGATTTAGTCAAATTCCTTGAATGTCTCCACTAATGAAAGCTGATATCAGTCTGAAGTCACCGTTGTCCATAATGTGCTCCCTGCAGATGTCCAGCAGCTGTTGGAGATTAAAGCAGAAGTCCTCCCTGAGTGCCTGGACCTGGACCAGGAGGAGCCGGTGCCCCTCCACATGAAAGAAGAAAAGGAGGATCTCCTGGAGCCTCCAGCCGGCAGATCAGAGACACTGATAAAAACAGAAACTGATGGAGAGGACTGTGGGGGATCAGGACCAGCCAGGAACCTAAATCCACATCGTCATTCACATCCAAATGCTGATGATGAAAAGGCTTCAGAATCTTCTGAGACTGAAGTCATTAATGTTGATTGGCAAGAACCTTTGTCAGATTCTGGACCTGAAAGTGAAGACAGGGACAATGTTTGGAAAGAGACCAGGGCACCTGAGTCTGCTGCACATGCCCTGAAATATAAGGAAGCCCTTGTAATTCATGTGGGATGTAACACTAGCAACAAATCCAATGATTCACGGCCAAGTGTGCTCACGAGAGAGAAACCTTTCAGTTGTGATGTTTGTGGGAAAAGATTTACAGATCAGGGAAATCAGAAGGAACACATGAGAGTCCACACAGGAGAGAAACCTTTCAGTTGTGATGTTTGTGGGAATAGATTTACACAACAGGGAAGTCTGAAGAGACACATGACAGTCCACACAGGAAAGAAGCCATTCAATTGTGACGTTTGTGGGGAAAGATTTACAAGACAGGGAAATCTGAAGACACACATGAGAGTCCACACAGGAGAGAAACCTTTCAGTTGTGATGTTTGTGGGAATAGATTTACACAACAGGGAAGTCTGAAGACACACATGAGAGTCCACGCAGGAGAGAAACCTTTCAGTTGTGATGTTTGTGGGAATAGATTTACAAGACAGGGAAATCTGAAGACACACATGAGAGTCCACACAGGAGAGAAACCATTCAGTTGTGATGTTTGTGGGAATAGATTTACATTCCTGGGAAGTCTGAAGAGACACATGAGAGTCCACACAGGATAGAATGTGTTTCTTTCAGTTGTGAGGGATTAATAATGTAACTGTGTGTTCTCTTCCTTTTGTGTTGGTTTGGTAATGTGATGAATCTTTTTAAAAACAACATACTGTGGGTCTGTGATGGAGGAAACTAAAAACTAACTAAAATCCTCTGTCGAAATAAATCTGTATTTAACCCTAGAACACTAACGTCGGGTGATTTTTAACCCGAGCAATTGTGGTTACGTATTTTTTATTTTTTTTGTGAAGGAGACTTTTCCTTCACAGGACAAGGCTCACATGTCCCAGGAACGGCTGGACCAAAGAACAAGTTCATAGCTCCATTTTTTTTAAATATTTTTAATCATGTTTTATTGACGATTCCCTAATTTTTCACCCAATTTTGAGCCTTTTTTCAGGGTCCCCCATGATACCTTTTTTTCGTTTTTATGAGAAGTTATATAGGGTAAAATAAAAGAAGAGTACTTCAATTTGCCCTGTATTGTTGTATTTTAATATATTTTGATGAGAAGTATATTTTATCAGGTACATTATATTGGGTGAAATATACCCAACGTTGGTGATAATGTTATTACTATTTTTAATGCATTTTTCCGTGTAATGTTTATAAATCTACATAAAAAGAAACTTATGCAACTCTACGTTGTGTTACTTAAACTTTGGTGACACTTTTTTTTTACAGATCTCATCGTTTTGTATAATTCTCTATAGATAAGCTTCTATGTGACTGTAAACTCACAGGAAGGTTCTTGGAAAATATATGAAGGATAGTTAGCGGCAAAGTAGAGTTTGTAACTGCCTGATCCAATTAGTTTCTCCTGTCACCTAGAAAGCCTTTTATTTTAGTTTTACTATTTTCTACAGGCAAGCAAACAGTTTAACATTTATATGAATAATATCAATTCAGCTCAGTTCAAAAATAATTGGAGTGTCTTTGGCACTCAGCCCCAAGCCCGTTGGTTCCTACTGATTCATTTTAATAACAATCAGTAGGACTATGTTTAAATACATTATTTGCTGGGCCAGAGTGTATGGATACATGAAAATAAAGTCGAACAGATTTCAGTTGCCTTCAATTAATAAACAGGAAGTCAGAGAAACGTCCAGTTAGATCTTCTCGTTGACCACGTGTTCAAAAGTGTTTAAAGTATTAAAAATGAATCATAGTTTTCCAAGTCTTATTGAATATAAAAAGTTACAAGCAAAGGTTATGAGGATAATAAAAAATACAAAGAATGTCTTTTGGAGGAAATTTTGTGAATCAATAGGAAGTGAGACAAAAATTGATAAAGTATGGAAAATGATTAAAAAAAGAATGAACAGGATTAAAAGGGAGTTTGGGTATCCAGGCCTAAATGATGGGAAAACAACACAGTGAGAGATGAGGAGAAAGCTGAGATGTTGGCACAAACTTTTACTAACATTCATAGTTCAGGCAATATTAGTGAAGAGGGCAAAATGGGAAGGAAACTACAATAGTGGAGAATTAATATGTATTGCAGCAAGAGGAAGAGACTAATAATCTGCTAAACAAGCCTTTCACAAAGACGAAAAAAAAAGTCTTACATCATGTTAAGAAGTCTAAGTGAATCATCTCAGGATATATTACTTGTAATATATAATAAAGTTTGGCAGGGTGGGAAATTGCCTCAAAGCTGGAAGGAGGCCATTGTAGTGCCGATACGCAAACCTGGTAAAGATTGCACAAACCCAGGCAACTATAGACCAATAGCTTTAACATCAAATACCTGCAAAATAATGGAGAAAATTATGAATGAAAGATTGAAATATATTGTAGAAAGTAACTGATATTTATCCACATATCAGAGTGGTTTCAGGAAAGGGAGAAATGCAACAGATCCAGCTTTACGTTTGGAACATGAAATTAGGAAATCAGAGGTCAACAAAGAAAGTGTGGTAGCGGTCTTCTTTGACACAGAGAAGGCATATGATATGATGTGGAGAGAAGGGTTATTAATTTGACTTGTGTTAAATATAATGAGGTGTGTGGTGAGAAGGGAATGGGGTGCAGATAGAACTGCTTTGAAATCCATATACAGTGGATTAATTCAATCTATATTCAATTTATATATTATATATATATATATATATATATATATATATATATATATATATATTAATTATTAATTGTCTCCAATTAATTTAATTAGAGCGGGAAGAGGAAGGGAGGAGGTCTGCAGTGTTTGTTGATGCTAGATGCTGTAACGCTGGACACGTCTGTTAAGGAACAGACCTGTACAACGGACATGGAGCTGCTAGCTGTTAGCATGAGGCTAAGCTACAAACCATGGGAAGTCTCGCATGTTGAATGAATGAATGAATGAATATATACTTTATTAATCCCCGAGGGGAAATTTGGTGTCGGGGTAGCAGCAACTTACAACAAAAATAAATATATAAAAACAGCAGGATGAAAGATAAAATATATATACAATAATACAAATACAAATAATAAAAAATAAAAATAATAAAATAGAAATAGCTGGGATTGTGCAATATATATATATATATATACACACCTGTGATTAATCAGAGGATCTGGCAAGCGGTGATTTATTATAAAGCCGTAATGCCGTTGGCAGGAATGTTCTCCTGTATCTGTCCTTGTTGCAGCGGAGCGTGAGGAATCTCTTGGAGAAAGTGCTCCGCTGACCCTGCAGTAGGTGGTGGAGAGAGTGGTCCGGGTTGTCCAATATGGACAAAAGTTTCTTCAGCGTCCTCCTCTCAGCCACCTGTTCCAGAAACACCTGCTTGCAGCCGATGATGGAGCCGGCTTTCTTAACTAGCTTGTTAAGTTTGTTGGTGTCACCGGCTCCAATGCTGCTTCCCCAGCAGACAATGGAGAAGTACAGGGCGCTGGCCACAACCGACTGGTAGAACATCTCCAGCATCTTGCTGCACACATTGAAGGATCGAAGCTTCCTCAGGAAAAAGAGTCGACTCATCCCCTTCTTGTAGACAGCGTTGATGTTGGCCTTCCAGTTATCGCGATTGCTGCGTATATCTATTGTTCCAGACAGTTCATAGATTGGTTCATTCTGAAAGAGTTTTGCTCTGTAGTTTTGCTTGCATTCAGTATATGATAACACAAGAGACAGAATTTCAGGGTCATAGTGAAATTTGACAACACAAATATGAACTTTTCTCAAATAAAGAGAGAGAAATCATCTTCCTGCTTGTAAAAGAAAGAAGGATAAACTAGCTTTCATATCCGCGTCACTCCCAAATCCTGACTCTTAAAGGGACCGCACACAATGGATGGAGAATGAGTTGAGTTGTTCATGTTGTCTGCATGACACAAAGTATCTAAGATGATCTTTTTTGTAGTCCATCTCCTGAACATTGTATTTTCATCGCTGCAGACTGACGTCACTAACATCGCCTGCCGTCGCATCATAACTACGTAGTTTGTGAAAGTGGAGTCTGATCCTCTGAACGTCGCGGTTGTCTTTTCCTAACTCCTCATGAATTCTCCTTCCCAGCTTTGCTTGACCCTGTGACGATTTTACAGAGGTCAAGTGGTTAGGAATAGACGTTAGGCGGAAATGTTTTGACTATTAAACTGCAACCTTTGTCCCCATGTCTAATGTAGAAATGTTGAGACTGTTGGTGAAGCAGCGACTCCACGCGTCTTCTGAAGAGACTTTGGGGCTGATTGACAGATTCACAGCAGATTATGAGGAGGAAGTTTCTCGTTTAAGAGAAAATGGGCGACGACACAAACTACTGGAGGCTGTTTTCAACCCTCGAGTTCAGATACACAGATCAGGTTTTTCATTATTATTCCAAATCTTCATGCTCGTTTTACAGGTTTAAGTTTTGGGACGACCCTCAATATGGCAGCGCAGAACCACTTACGTCTCAAGCGACGAAATGTGTTGTATAAATAAGCTTCATTATTATCAACCAGACAAGATATATTTTTAGATTAAACTTGAGACTAATAGCCAACAATCGAGCGTGAACTATTACAACTACATAGAGAAATAGGATTTTCTACAAAATGTGGTGTTTGTTGACCAATCCAAGAGCCAATCAGCTCTCTGATCTGGCGATAGCCAGGAGTTTCCCAGCATTTAGTTTATTTGTTGTATTGCCCAAAATCACATATTAAAAATTTGCATCAGAGGGGTTTACAATCTGTACACATACTACATCCTCTGTCCCGGGACCTCACATCAGATCAGGATGTAGAGTTAGTAATGTGCATTGAAGATACATGAATTCATCCAGAAGGAGAGAGAGAAGAGGAGAGAGGAGCTCAGTGTATCCTCAGATGTACCCCAGCAGTCTAGGCCTATAGCAGCATATCTAGGGGCTGGACCAGGCCAAACCTGAGCCAGCCCTAACTATAAGCCTGAAACAGCCCTAACTATAAACGCTATCAAAGAGGAAAGTCTTAAGTCTACTCTTAAATGAGGTGACCGTGTCGGCCCCCTGGCCTGAAAGTGGAAGCTGATACCACAGAAGAGGAGCTTGATAACTGAAGGCTCTGGCTCCCATCCTACTTTTAAAACTCTAGAAACTACAAGTAGCGCCGCATTCAGTGAGCGTAACGCTCTAGTGGGTTAATATGGTACTATGTGCTCTCTAGTGGGGTAATATGATACTATGTGATCTCTAGTGGGGTAATATGGTACCATTAGCTCCTTAAGATATGATGGTGCATCACCAATTAAGGCTTTGTAGGTGAGGAGAAGGATTTTAAATTTTATTCTTGATTTTAAAGGGAGCCAGTGCAGAGCAGCCAATACAGGAGTAATGTGATCTCTCTTCTTAGTTTTTGTTAGTACAAGAGCTGCAGGATTCTGGATCAATTGGAGAGATCTAAGAGACTTATTAGAGCAGCCTGATAATAAGGAATTGCAGCTTAGTCTAGTCTAGATTTATCGAATGCGTGAACCAATTCTTCTGCATTGCTTTGAGATGTGTCTGATTTTTGAAATGTTATGTCGGTGAAAAAAGGCAGTGCTTGAGATTTGTTTTACATGGGAGTTAAAGGACAAGTCCTGATCAAAGATAACTCTGAGATTCTTTACGGTGGTGCTGGATGCCATGGCAATGCCATCAAGAGAAACTATATCATCAGATAATTGATTTCTGAGTTGTTCAAGGCCGAGTAAATTAACTTATATTTTGTCTGAGTTTAACATCAAGAAGTTGTAGGTCATCCAAGTTTTTATGCCTTTTTGAGACATGCTTGAAGTTTACCGAGCTGGTTGGTTTCATCTGGCTTGATCTATAGATAGATATAATTGAGTATTATCTGCATAACAATGAAAGTTTATGGAGTGTTTTCTGATAATATTGGCGAAAGCACTGGTGTCAAACTCATTTTAGTTGAGGGGCCACATACTGCCCATTTTTATCTCAAGTGGGCTGGACCAGTAAAATCACAGCATAATAACACATACATAATGACAATATTTCTCTATGTTTAAATCATTGGTGAAGCTTTTTGGATGATAAACCCTATTTTAAGGTCTTTCTACAATAAACTAGAAACATAAAGACCAAAAATTCAGACATCAGCCCACTGTTTATCTCTCCTCTGCAGATTCCCTCGCAGTTGGGCAATATGTTTAGTGATGTCTGTAGTTAGCCAATACCTCTGGATCGAGAGTGTGCTTCTTAAGAAAAAGGCTTGTTCGAGATTAACTGCTTCTCGCCTGGAAGGTAGAAGAGAACATGCGGCAGCAGCAGGTGTTGACAAAAAAATTGCGGTCAAGTCAGTTTTCAGCTGCCTTTTTAAAAGAATAAACAGAGTCACAGAAACAGTGACATCCTGTTAGATCCGTAGGCTACTTGTGGTTTGCAGACCTCATTGGGATTTATTCACGTGTTTGTAAATATACATATTTATGTAGAACTGTCTGTGTTACGCCCCGTGGTGGCTCGGAGTGGGACGCAACATAAAAACAGCAGATTTAGACAAGGGAGGGTACAGTCACACAAAACGCCAGGGTCCGTATATGATAATAAAGCATTTATTTACAAAAAAACGCAACACAGGGAACAACAAGGACTGTCAGTGGCACCAAAGAAAAGAACTTAACAAAAAGCCCGTCCCCCCCCCCATTTACATGTGCTTTGCACCCAAAAGTACAGGGGGTGGTGCTCACTCTAACCTAGGGCATTAACAACAAGTAAACCTACGTGTATGCAGTATGTAAACCCCAGGGTATCTTACCTGTCCTCATTGGCCCTGTGCGCACAACAAAAGGAATTCACAAAGACAACAACAAAAGGAATTGACAAGGACAACAACAAAACCAAAGTAGGCTGCTAACAAGACATAGAGTTTAAACGAGGGGGGGTATAACTACAGACAAACCATAAACCAGGAAACAAACAAGCAAGCACTCACAAACTGGCAGCGCTCAAACCGAGCTCTGCCACAGCTCAGCACAACACAACGCAACGCAACGCAACCACAACGCAACACAACCACAACCACAACGGCCAGAGACCCGAGGCAGAGTGCAGAGTGCCCACCCGTGCCTTAACAAACAGAGGACTATTAAAAGTCTTTTTTATGTCTGCCTGTGAAACACTTTGCTGCTCGCTTTTGAAATGTTCTTTATAAACAAGCTTCATTATTAGGTCGTCCCCGAAAGTCGGACACAAATGTATTTCAATTTATTTTTTGTTGCACCAAATTACAAATTTGCCTCAGACGGCTTTAAAATCTGTACACATACGACATCCTCTTTCTGACCTCACATCAGAACAGGAAACCCCCTTTAAATACTTACTGATCTTTAATGTGTTAATATCATTACTATCAAACTAAACATTAGTATCGTTGTATGAAGTGTGTGTGTGTGGGACATCCGCCTACCTCGTTTAACCCTCCCGTTGTCCTCAGCGCTAAAATGACCCGCGTACAAGTGTATGTGTACGTGTCAATATCCCTCCCGTTGTCCTGGGGTCAGATTGACCCACGTGCGAGCCAACGTCTCTCCGACCCTTACTCCTGTCCCCCCGGGTGTCCAAATGACCGTGAGTGTATTTTCACATCCTCCCGCTGTCCTCTGGGTCCAAATGACCCGTGTGCGAGTTTACATGTATGTACGTAGACGTGCAGACCGTTGTCCTGGGGTCAGATTGACCCACGTGCGAGCCAACGTCTCTCCGACCCTTACTCCTGTCCCCCGGGGGGGTCCAAATGACCCAGAGTGTATTTTCACATCCTCCCGCTGTCCTCTGGGTCCAAATGACCCGTGTGCGAGTTTACATGTATGTACGTAGACGTGCAGACCGTTGTCCTGGGGTCAGATTGACCCACGTGCGAGCCAACGTCCCCCCGACCCTTACTCCTGTCCCCCCGGGGGTCCAAATGACCGTGAGTGTATTTTCACATCCTCCCGTTGTCCTCTGGGTCCAAATGACCATGAGTGTATTTTCAGATCCTCCCGCTGTCCTCTGGGTCCAAATGACCCGTGTGCGAGTTTACATGTATGTACGTAGACGTGCAGACCGTTGTCCTGGGGTCAGATTGATCCACGTGCGAGCCAACGTCTCCCCGACCCTAACTCCTGTCTGCATTTGCACATCCTCCCACAGTCCTCTGGGTCAAAAAGACCCGTGTACTCGAAAAGCGGTTTGTAACTTTGGTGTGTGTGTGTGTGTGTGTGTGTGTGTGTGTGTGTGTGTGTGTGTGTGTGTGTGTGTGTGTGTGTGTGCGTGCGTTTAAATATTTGTATATATATAGGGGTCCGTGACCCATGTTACTTCATTCATTTCAGGACCTTCTGACTACTGCTGCTGCTGCTGCTGCTGCTGCTGCTGCTGCTGCTATTGCTGTTTGCATTTGTTGGAGTTCCGTGGGATGTCGTCTCCAGGTTATCTGGAAAAGACCCCAACGGGCAGTGCTATAGGTATGTCTGCAGGCCGTAGACCCGACGACACCGATGTGGAAGCGCACGTGGCTCAGGAGGACGGGACTGCACAGCCGTCACAGCAGAGCTGCCCCTCACCGCAGGCCTCGTCTCTGCAGAGCACAGCCTCGACCGCATCTCCATTCAGTCTGCAGGCTCCACTGCAGAGCGACGAGGACACTGAGCCATCCAGCGACGAGGGCCTTCAAGGGCCTGTAGCCAATGTTGACGACTACACAACACCAGCAATCTTTTCGTCAGCATTCCAAGAGGGCCTTCAATTCAGCGTGCTACATTTCCTGGACAAGGTC